>CM060832.1:68407500-68580000 GCA_030762175.1 Metallyticus violacea
GCTGTTCTCTCCCTTACATTATATATCAGATGTAAAGTTTATTGTTTATTAGGAACCTCCCATCGTGAAAATTAAATCCGCGAAATTTATGGAGCTCAGTTCGATTCTATTTGCGTTATTGGTCCTTCTTTAATATCTATAATTATGCAGGCTCGCTCCGATTCGTTCAATTTTGTAAGATTTCTGTTGGTTGTGTGGGACCAATTTCTGGAAATACCTCTCACGTTATAATATTTCTAAGAACGGACATTCCTGTCATAAATGTTGGGAAAATTTTATAATCCGACATATCCTTTCACTTTTCTGTCCTTTCAAATTTGCTCACAATGAAACCTCGGCCATAAATAAGGAACATCTATTTGTTTTGCAAAGTCATGTCGAAATCTGTCGACGTTTGAATGTTATTGTCATGAGGGGATATAAACTTGAGCTGTCATCTGAGATTGACATTTGTTCCTTCTTCGAAAGAAATCCACCCGTAAAGTCATTAGTGCCTTTACCCTTAGTTATTGAAAGAATATGTTTCTCTGCTTTTGTCTGCGTCTCGGTAAATGGTTTTCTTTAAACCCTCTGAAAAGAGAATTACCTCTTTTCGGGACATAACCCTTTTCCCCAAGGTCAAAACTTTTACCATTTCCAAGCTTAACGACCCGAACCGTTTTCCATTCACATAAATACACAATGGACCTTTATTACTGTTTAGCACAGGTGCTGTCTAATGACTACAAACTACATACATATATCAGATCATATTTATGTTAATTATTACTAGCCTTAATAATAACAATGTTAGTTTAATCAAAGATGGCATTTAATTCCGGCTACAGTGTAAAATCTGTATACTCCATTGATTCCTTCCATAGTCCAAATTTAGGTAGTGATTTCAAAATAACAATGTTCACTAACTGCGTCCCCAAGATTGTTGTTCATCTACTGCCATGTAATGTATGTGAGTCGTTTTCGATTTACCGTTGTTTCGTTGCGTATGAATAATCACAAACAATCTGTTATGATGAAGTCGTCTCTGCCGGTTGCCCAACAGCCCTGTGCATAAATAACAATTTGACGCATTATTAAGTTTAACATTTATCGCTGCCGTGCCCACTAACGTTCGTGAAATCAATGTTAAAGACAGAGAGATGAATATCGTATGGCTGTCTAAAGCGCTTATCTTATGTTTTGATTTTCCCTTTAGTTTTTTATTTTTTATGTTTATCTACCCACAGTTATGGACTGCTTTGTCCCGGATACCTTCACTTTTGCTTTTCGTTAGAGCCATGCCTCCTTGATTTGCCCTCCCATCCACCCCACCAATTCTGGAATGACCAATCGAAATTCTAGAGCATCCATATTGGCCTTTTGTCTGCATTCAAGAAGTTTTCTGTATACTATGAAGTAGCAGCATTTGGTTTATTTACGAAGGTTCTTTAATATCTCAGGTCACCAGCGTCTCATTCAATTCAGGGCGTGAAACGACTGATAAAATTTGCTCAAAGGCCTCTTCTTTCGCTTGAGTTTCTTTTACTTGCCAGAAATCAACAACACTGAACCTAAGGCCTCCCTTCTGAGGGAAGTATACTGTGAAGAAGGATACTTATCTCTCCGAATCATTATGTGAATTTTCATTAGTATTTGGATCTTGAACACTTCGTTCCCGCAATTCCTCTATTTATCATTTCATCTCGTGTGTAATTAGTATGCACTACCTGTGATAGCGTGTTTTTAAAAAGGTCAATTTTAAATCGTGCGCTATTGTAGGTGCTTTCCTAAAGAGCTGATGCGCAGTGCAGTTTCAGCTTGCTTCGCTGCCCAGTACTAATTGGTAGTCGGTATGGAACACTAGTCAAATAAACATCATGCACTTTCAATGTGGTTATTGTGTCGTAAGAACGCAGTATTTGTTTCAGCAATGTTTCGACATCGGCCGGAATTGACAAGTTCCGTCAAGGAAGGCGATTACGAAATGGGTCATTCCGTTCTGGACACAGCATCTGCTTAAAACAAGAAACCACCTGGTAGGCTACTTACGTTTCGTATTCCGGACAATATTGCAACAGTAAGAGCTGCTTTAGACGGCATTAGCAAGCCTTTAACACATCGGATAGAAGTGTGCGACGGATGTTGCGTTCCATCCATACAAGATGCAAGTTGTGCAACAATTAGTACCAGAGAACTAGAGACATGCCTAAATTTCTATATACAACTTCTGGAGATGATAAACACTCAACCCAATTTTCTCAATAATTTGATAAGTCTGACGAGGCCCATTTTCATTTATCAGGATATGTTAAATAATCCAAACTTCAGGTACTGGGAGCCCACCAATCCTTATCAACTTCATGAATTGCATAGCGCAAAAGTTACCTTTTTCTAACATTTGCTTTCTTCTTGTTGTTGATTGGAACACCAGCTGCACCATACACTTTTTGGGAAGACTAACCTGGTTTCGCATTACCTTTTGCTACCTTGAAAGAGTGAGTCCATCATTGTACTCAAGTGCCTTGTAATATCCAAATTGTTCTTTATTATATTTTGCATTTTTATACTTTGAAAGAGTTAGCCCAGTATCACAATGGGGTTGACAAGATGAGGAATAGCTTCGGTGTCTTCTTAAAATATGTCAGCCATCATTTAGTTGTTCTTTTATGTGTAATTAATTCTGCAACTGCCATGTTAATGGGTTCAGCATATGTCAGAAGCCCTATGTCATTCTATTTGGATTATGTCAGTATCGGTACTCCCCTCTCCGTCAGCGATACATCTCTCATAGTCCTTCTGAGAAAATCCAGCTGCATTTTTTCCCTTATTCTGTAATTTCAGATGTTTCTGAGCAAGTCTCCTCGCAGAGATACTAACAACACGAGCTAGCATTTGCAGCTAGTTGCAGTATTTACAATGGAATATTTTCAGAAAGAGTCCTGGTAGGCACACTTTGTATTGCAGCTTTAACGCTTCTGTTCATTCCCATCTAGAAAGTTTGCATTCAGTGTTTGCATTTACCATTAGCTGGGCGTGTATTCCTGATACAAATAGTGTGAGACATTCACTCACACTATTTATTATATTCTCAAGTTTGTCATAGAAGTCTGAGTGCCCTTGACTGAGCTGCAGTATTTATAATTTTATACTAAAATCGTGTGACCCACTGTTTTCTTTGCCTGGCTTGCAAACAGACGTTACATATTCGCTCGCATCCTTTTTCCACAGGTAAGAGACGTTAATATGTTGAACTTTCCAGAAAATGTTTCCTCATTCCTAGACGTTATCCTGCTTAAGACAGTACAACATGTCGGTAGTGAAGTATTATCACGAACGCGGTCATGTTATTTATGTTTGTGAAATAAATATGCAAAACTGTGTTTGCATTTTGCAATGAAAATATTAGGGCAGGGCAAATGAACTTTCTTATAATTAGAAGCTTCTGTTTTGATTTTAATAATTAAGTATATTAAGATCTCAGTTTTATATCATGAACTACTTTTTGTTGATCTAAAAGTCTGGCCATGAGGGTCCACGTTAAGGTTTTTGCCCTACCCTAAACGAGATGAATGATAAAATAATCTCTCCTAAACCAAGGCCAGCATTTTATTTTTGCTCTTACAGCATTCAAAGCTGCCGATTTTAATAGATTTAAATTAAACCCTATAAACGCTTAGTTGACCTTACTGGTAAAGCAGTGCCATGTTTTCATTGTTAGCAATTATATCCGTGGTGCGAAATCTCCTGTTTTTATTTTTTGAAGACCTGCAAACAAAAAGTAACCGCATTTCTTGGCGCTGAAACTTCCGTCACTTCTACAAGTCCGTGGCCAAATTTAAAAAGACGGAGAAAGAAATGCACCTTGGATGACTCACCTATTAGCATGAACCAGCTCAGACTGGTGTCCATTTTTTCGATGACGATTGTATTGTGTTTTCGAAAAGTATTTTACCCAAATTTGACGGTATTTCGAACTGGCTTCAAGTATTTTAAATACTATCAAAGTCCTTTGTATGTCACGAAAAACTAAGTTATCCTTACTAAATTTTTATTTTGTAATATGTTATTTAAAATATTTCTATTTGTGTAAGTTCCCAGGAAATAGCTATGATATTTCATGAGAGTTATTAATTGAGAATAATTGCATTATTCTCCGGAATAATGCACAATAAACAGACATAGCCCTCCGTGTTTATATAGACTTGTCTCCGTCTATATAAATGTGTATTATTCCTAATTTCTGTCATATGGCGGAACATCTTGCAAGGGCATTCTTGCAAATATTAGCCACAAAACTTTGATTTATTTTCTATTGCTACTTTCATAAAGAATTTGTATGATCAACAAGCAGTTTTTATTTTAATAGATTTCATTCCTCGTGTGACGGACGACAGAAAGATCGTAAATTGAATCTACTGACCCTTTGCTATCATACCGACACGCTCGCTAAAAGCACGGACTCTTGAATGGGATGTCTGGGGTTCGATTCCTGCCAGGGTCGTTTTCTCTGACTGAGATTTTTCCAAGTTTTCTTTAGTCCCATCAACGGCAAATGTCTGAGAGGTACGTTAAACTTAAGCCTGAAACGTTTCCTACGCCCCCAACGCACAGTGTAACGCATTACATGACCAAAAGTTATATTAAAAGCCAGCGTCGCTGAACGATTTAACAAAACCTTAATAACAAAAACGTGGAAATATTTCATACATAAAAACACCGTTATGTGGATGTTCTAACGGTATTAGTCAAGTTTTACAGTAGTTCTTATCACAGGTGCATAAAATGGCTTCAAAAGGCGTGAACAATCCAAATTTGACAGGTGTATGACAATCTTTATAGATAGAAGGTGCACTTGTTAGGCAATACCCAAAGGACATAAACCTAAAATTAAGATCAGAAAGCCCATTCGCATATGTAGGGAAAAAAATAATTTGATAAGGGCTACGAGCATAACTTGACAGGCGAAAATTTTCAAATTGACAAAATGGTCCTGGGTGCATTGGTTGTGTACAATTTAACGGACTTGGCGGGGAAGCCATAGAAGGAATATTTTATGCCGAGGAGCTAAAAGGTCGCGCTACCGAAGACTTACAAAATAGATAAAATACTCGACCACAAGTTCGTGGTCACAGTAAACAAGTTTTGGTCAAGGGAAGAGAGTGTAATAAAAGTTTAATGCTTGGGCTCAAGCTTCGTATATTAAACCAAAATGATTAAGACAAAGCCTTACTCCCTCGCACTTAAAACGAACAGAAATTGCCCCTAAACCTACAGCACCTCCACCCCGATGACGTCACTCCTCGCTTTGCCAAAAGTACCCCCCTTGGATGCAACGCTGCCCCTTGTTCGCCGGTTGGCTGTATCCCTATCTTTTAGCCAAATTGTTAGAACTCGAACTGTATACGAAAATTGTGCTCGAGAAGGCGGTAAACATTCCGTAGATCGGTGGACCATTTATTGCAATCTGATAGCAAAGTAATACTTTTGTGCAAATCATTGAAAACGTCTGGATAGAATATGAAGAACGCGGCAACGGTTACATGACGAATGAAGCGTCCTTCTTTCTTCTGAGTTGCGCACACTTGATGCAACATGATTTTAATATTGTAACCATAGATTTAAGTAACCGATATAGCGGTCTTTTGCTATTTACAAACGGAGTTTCCTCTAGTCCGCGCCGTTTTGAGGAGATACACACCCCTTTGAAATTTTGTTTCTATAAATTCAAACATTGTATAAAAAGCCACAACATATTCCTGAAAAGAAATACATATTGTAGAACTGATTAACAGTAACACAAAAATATATCTTTATAATAATCTCATTGTTTCAACCAATATTAAATGTTTTCAAAAGAAAAACATGTTTTTCGTGCTTTGGGTTTAATTATCACCTTTAAAATTAAGATATACAATAAACTTATATGCCCTAGTGATAAAATGTTCATAAGTGACTAAAATGACATAAAACACGTTATGCGAATTGGCTTATTGCGGCTATAAATTTTAAAAATTAAACATGTGCAAGTAAGGAAAGAGAACTAGTTAAATGCACTGATCGACACAAACAGCAGTGGAGATTTATCAGATGAAATATATTGTATTCTGCTCAGTGTCTCAAAATACAATTAATAAACTTCAGATATACTTAAATATGAGTGCATTAATGTTCAGGCAAATAATAATAATTTGTTCAATATAATATTGTAATGCAAATAAAAAAATACAAAACGGAAACAATATCTCGGCCTCATAAACGAAGAAAACGGCTCCTGTTAACTGTACACTATTAATTATAGTGAAATTGATACTTTTTATTTATGGCAATTGTGTTTATGCACATTTAGCATGCAAGCCTTGAACATATCGCATGCACACGTGATCCCTTTCTCTTTTGTGAGGAGTGACAAATTGCATCTCTTTCTAATTTTCCTGGCAGAATTTTCACATCACACAGATTAGAGCCATTACACACAGTAATGTCTACATAGCTGTTATTTGAGTGCTGTCCTCTTCCAAACAATATGAACGCAAAGATTCAATAATATAGAGTGATTTATATAGGACTAACACGTTTCTTTCTTTATTTAAAAAATGATGCAAGCACAACTTAATATATCTCAAATTAGAGTATCTTTGGAGTTTATTAACTGCTATAGAAAAAGTTGAAAATGACTTCCCTCCTGCCTAAGGCATAACTGAACACGTTGTTACAGTTACTGGCTGCTGTTTGGAGGTCTACCATTAATCTCCTGTGTAATGTTGTGCTTTAGATCGTCCAATATCTGGGGAAGTGTGGTGTAAACTCTGTCTTTTAAGTAACCCCATAGGAAGAAGTTCGGGGTATCAAATCAGGAGACCACGTGTTCTTGGCGATTATTCGTCGTTTCAATTATCACCATGGAATGGTTTGATGTATGACATGTAGGGCCTTCTTGTTGAAAATATCTATGACCCAGCTCAACATCGTTCAGTTACGTCATAATAACCTGGCGGTACTCTGCAGTATCCACAGTCTGGCCAAAACACTGCTCCCAATATTCTTTGTGCGGATATTGCGCACCAAACCCGGACTTTAACTGGGTGCATAGATGCTTCATGAATGACATGTGCATTTTGGACGGCCCAATATCGTGAGTACTGTGAGTTCGCATAGCCGAATAAATAGAACCATGCTTCATCTCTGAATCACGTGATGGACAATATGCCAAGATTTAGCACAATGAAGGTAGTCCGTGGGAGCTAGGGAGGGAGGGCATTTCCAACATTTTATATAAAAGTTAACACTCTTCCATAGATACTCTACAGTTGAGGTATTTGTTTTGAAATAAGAAAGAGATTGTTACTTCTAAATAGATCCTTCTGTAGAGGAGTATAATTGTAGAGAATTAATTTTCTTTCCATTACAGTTTTCCTCG
This sequence comes from Metallyticus violacea, assembly GCA_030762175.1. Taxonomy (NCBI): domain Eukaryota; kingdom Metazoa; phylum Arthropoda; class Insecta; order Mantodea; family Metallyticidae; genus Metallyticus; species Metallyticus violacea. The sequence continues at coordinate 68,414,897 of CM060832.1, forward strand.
TATAACAGATACGAGTTTAGTACCATTCTTGAAATAATGTTAAATACAACTTTTTTCCCATATTTTACCGCTATGTGTTCACCTAAATAAAAATATCATATCCTTAGCGTCAATTCCCCCCACATAACTGTTACAATTTAATATTATGTCAGGCTTCTTTTTAGGTTCTTTTCTATTTCTGGAGGTTGGAATCACATTCGATTCTGTCGCAGATTCTCGTGTGGTTATATACACTGCATGATTTTCTGGATTTCTTTTGATTTGATCCCACCAATATCTGTAGTATTTATAGGAATTGATTCGAAAGGTTTTTAGAGCGTCAGGTAGCCCCTTTGTGTTTCTTGGGGTGGTATGGGAATATTTCCCATCAGAGTATGCTATGGGATGGGGGTTGATGTGAGAAATTTTTCATAACCCTTCATTAGGTAATTGCCTAATGATAAAAGTTTCACGACAACTATATAACCAAGGGATATTTTTTATTCATTTTTATATTCCATCCGTTTTGCATCCCTGTAAGAAAATAAAATGCATATAATACTTACTGACTGCATCATATATCATCCAGAACTTGATTTCCCATTTATGATGATACTGAAGTAGAGTCTGAAGTACTTGTGAGGGACACTTAGTGTCAATTAAACTTTCGTCTATGAACAGTTGCTGGTGAGGAATAATCTATTTGCATGATTGAGAAGAGGTTGAAATCGAGCATAGCGATCATAGTCAGGAGAGCTGGGACTTGAAAACTTGCTATTGTCAGCTAAATGAAATGAAACAAATTTAAAAGCAACTGAAAACTATTTCTGGAAAACATTTTATGAACCAAGGGATACTGAAATGATTTATTGTGTTACAGTACGGCACAATCGTGGGCTTTATTATTAATACCATGTTAAAAGTTACCGTAATAAATTCTTTAATTTTATGAACTGTGGTCCGTCTTTAAGTTCTTGACCTTGAACTTGGTGACAGCTCATGTACGCCTAGTACTAGGTCACCATGCCGGTAAGTTTCTGTCCCAATTCGATTCAACAGCGACAACTGACAAATAAAGTGAAATAGAATATCGGAAGGGAATCAGGAGAATGGACACGTTTGGGTCCAGAAAGCTCCATGAAGGAGAAAAAAGATTCAGAAATGTGACACATTTCGCTAAGTAATATATCTGTGAATTGTTCTTGACAGTGAACTTTGTCATCACCATTTTCATTATGTCAAAACATTAATATTAAGTTTTGACAAAGTTAACACCGTAAGAAAATAATGGACTTCTCTTCTTCAGGTACGGAGAACCAGGGGATGTGTTTGGCACAATTTCCTTGCCTTTCATCAGAACTGAAATTAACACTCTCACACTAATGGATATAAAAGCATATGCATTAACATCGCACTTTTCAAGATACTCCGTTATTTTACCATCATCTACGTTTGCCTTAAAAACATCACGGGTATAACTTGCCATTTTCAACCCTTAGAACACCACTACAAGAAAAGAACCGACTGTGTTACTTTCAAACACAAAATATCACCCTTGTGAAAGTCCAAAATCCTTCATAACAATACCTATGAAGCCCAGAGTTGTCACTTTTCAAGAGCTTGCATTACCTCGTAGGCTGTAACAAAAATAAAATATATGATAGATTCAAAGCCGGCCGAGCAGGAACTGGATATATAGAAGGCGACCAGATCGGCTCTGGCGTATAAAAGGCGGACGATTCCTGCTATTTCATGATACCAAGAAGGTTAAGTTTAGACCAAAACAGTTATGATGCCTCTGCATACGGTCACCCGATATAGGCAGCAAAAACGTAACAGACTTTTTTTTACTCTTGGCAGACTTTTTAAAACTGTGTTACCATCCTTCAAGAGTGAAGCAAAAGAAGCCGGCAAAGACGTGTGCTTCCTAATTCGTAACAAGTTACGAAAATTCTCCAAAGCAAGCGTTAAAGAGCAGATTAAAAGAGAGAGGATCCAATCCTAAGAGAAAGGCAGGCGAAAAGATAGTTTCACTGCAAAGTTCGGGAAATAAAATATCGAACGAAAGTATTAAAACGAAGAAAAGAAAAAAACAAAACAAAACAAAACAAGCACAACAATCAGTCCATGCCAACGGGAGGCGAATGTTGCAAGAGTTGTTTTTATATATTGTGAAGAAGCTTTCCGCACGAGCTCAGAACTAAACATTTGCCCGTTCAGATGAACGAGGAGGGGTACCGCTACATTTCAATCGAAAAAGAAAAATGCTCACTTCTCCTTTCATTATCCTGGCATGACACGAGTTACTAATGCTGGAAGTAGCGCTCAAATACTCGATCACAAAGAAACGGATTTGGCAGACGACATAGCGTCACCGTTATCTACAATGTTCTAAACTCGCTGTTCCAACGTGAAACAATGTCATCGTTTCCATGCTCAACCCGACTACTCTTATAGAATGTGCCTTAAACTTCGCTCAAATACTCCGAAGATACCTTGTTCATCAGCATGGAGTCTTGACTCTGCAAAAAGGTCATGCCAGGAATCAGAGATACATTTAAAGTCAATCAGGGGGCCTCTGTGGTGTAAGGTTTTCCAAAGGAAAGTAGTATAGCTCATAGGGAATCTTTACCATGAATACTTTAACCAGGAAAACCTGCTGTTGAACAATGATAGCGTTTCCAAAAACTAATCCCTTCTTCACCCTATTTTCAGCTTTTTTACAGGCAAAAAGTACTTTAAAGGTTTCATTAAAATTCAGTCCCCTAGAGTGTTTCTAAAAGCCATGATGCCGGCCCCCTACCAAACTTGCACATCAACCATGTTAGCAATGATAAGCGCCAAGTACGATTTCAAGTACGTCAATTTTCAGGCTCTCTGTATTCACTGAACAGGCTCACAACGAAGATAAGATCACAAGCCATTAAAATAGAATCAAAAACATTTTTATGCGAATTCCTTTCAAATATGTTTGAACGGTCAACCCTTTCACTCGCTTTTGTTAATATTACTTTTCTTCGTTGCTTTCAAATTCTGCACGCGGTCTTGGGAATCACTTTAAAGAAGAAGGCCACTCCATTTCTAAAGTACTACACCAGAATTGTATCCCCACATGCTTTTTTTTTTAATCTAACAGCCTATATGAGTCCCAATATCTCGGGACGGCACGGTATGAGTTTTCAAGAGCAAACGCCAGAACCTAATAATCTGGTGGTTTTGACACACGCCAATGCACTACAGAAATAGACGACAACAGATCCAATCTAATATCATGAACAGCAATCAAATACATTTGTTTTTTAAAATGTCCCTCCAAACGTCATTCAAAAAACTATAATGATGCATGTCTCACAAAATACTGATCTCTACAGCAGTCTGCCAATTATAACTAGAAGTTTCTTCCGGGCTTAGGAGCCGTGGTCTCTTGGAGCTAAGGGGTCCAAACCTTTCATCCTCCACTGCGGAGGACATCTTCAGTGGCGCGGTCTAAGTCTTCTGGGCGAAGGTCCTGTCACGACTGAAATGCCAGCTGGAGGTGTTATATTTATATATGAACTGCTCGAAGGTGATTGGTTCGGCTGGAGCAGAGGGGCTGTAATCAGAGGGCGGGGCATCTCCGTTCTGATCGGTGATTGGTTTGCATGAATTTTGCTAGTGTGGGCTTGTTTTATGTGCTCTAATATCGGAATAACCACGAGAGCGCTCTCGTTCGGTCACTCGGCAGCTTTTCCTGTCGCTATAGGCCTAAGCCCAAACCCAAGGTGCCGCGCCTCGCGTGTGGCCCCCTTGGATAGCAAAGGAGCATAACCTAGCAACAGGAAAATATTCCAAATCCCCATCAGCCTCAATAGTAATACAAACAGCGGATAGCAGCATGCCCATGCTGTTCTCAAAAACAGAGAACAGCATGCGCATAGCAAGCATACTCCAAGGATGTCATATCCGCCCGCTACAGTTAGGATAAGCTTTAGCACAATCCGTCTTCCTCACTACCAAAACACCACAACCACCCTACAACCTTCATCCCATCTCTGCGGTTAAACCCATACAGGGTAGGTACGCAGCAACCACACACAGGCTGAGCACTGACTTCAGCCTGCCAGATCACTTCGGACTTCGGACGGCCGCCGATAGTAGGCTGTTACTCATTCAAAGGGCACAGAATAAAGGACTTCGCGCCATTTATTCTGTATACAGAAGCTTCGCGACCAGATTACTACACGAAACCTCCTCCTTCCAAATATAGAGGATGAAATTAGGCGCCGTTCAAAGAAATTTTACCGCACTTTACCATACCACGAAAGTGCTCTCGTCCGTTCCTTGGGCAACTACAACTGCCAGGGCAGGTTAAAGCCTAAATTCAAGGTGCCACACTTGGCTTGCGGGCACCTTGGATGACAATAGCTTTAATCCCTGCTACTGAAACTCTGAGCAATTTCGGCAGTCCTGGTGGTGTAGTGGTTACCATACTTGCCTCCTACACCCAAAACCCGGGTTCGAACCCGGCCAGGATCGATGGATTTTTTCGGGCGTAAAAATCCTAAGTATGGCTTCCTTCAGAAGGGAAGTAAAACCGTGGGTCCCGTGTCGTACATTTACGGCACGAAAAAGAACCTCAAGCCTGAAAGAAGAGGCCTGTGAGCAAAATTTGTCGGCCGTTTCACGCCCTGAGTTGAATGGGACGCTGATGACCTCAGATGTTAAAGAGCGTCCATAAATAAATCAATCAATCAATCTGAGCAATTTCAACAATAGCACTTATTAAAGTACACTAATATTCAACAGCAGAATGGGCATGCTAAAACCTACAGAGGCTTTTACAACATGCCTATTTTAGCGTAAATGTCTGGACACTAGATCCACTCTTTTTGTCAGGAGAAGTGGTAGCACTATCGCCAACATATTTTTACCTCTACCCCAACAACAACCTACATCCTCCATCCAACCCTATGGTTAAGCCCACACGCGGGTAGGAACATAGGAACTGCACACAGGCTGGTTACTATCCCAGCCTGCCATACTTCGACTCGGCTCGGCTGCCAGGTTTTGCTCAGTTTGAGAGCCTCTCCCTTTTTGTTGAAATTATTAGGATGATTGTAGATTTCAATGGATTCGCATTGTAATCTAGCGTGGTAGTATGCTAGTGAAGATAGGATAGATGTAGATGTTTCATTGTATTGGATAGTGTGTTCACCGTCTGCCCACATAGCATGTTCTGCGACCGCGGACTTGTCCGGATGGCTCAGATGGCAGCATCTCTTGTGTTCGCAGATCTGACGCTTCGTTGAGCGGTGCCTATGTATACAGCACCGCAGGAACAAGGAATTCGGCAGACGCCGGCTGAAGCGAGTGGGTCCCTGGGGTCTATGGTCGAGCGTTGTAAAGTATTGATTTGTCTTGTAAGCTTGAAAATGGTTTTGACGTTGTGGCGTTTTAGTAGGCGCCCAATTCTGAGAATTCTCAAACGTGCCAAACGCCCAAAAAGCAACCTGACACACCAAGAAAGAACAGACCTCAGGACGCTCAATGCCGCCAGGACATCATTGTCTGCTCTGTAGATAAGGGCAATGCTACTGCCCTCCTGAACCGCCAAGATTATCACAACAAGATCTTAGAACTACTACAGCCTGACACTTGCCGTAAAGTGCAACGTGATCCTACATCTCGTATTTTACGAAAAACCAACAGTCTAGTCAAAACGTCATCCATATCACCTGAGGACAAACGCCGCATCACTAGATCTGAAGTTCAACCTCCTAGACTCTACGGTCTGCCCAAGATACATAAAGCAGAGATACCATTACGACCCATTGTCAGCGGCATTGGGTCCCCCACCTACACGGTCGCCAAGTATTAAGCCAATTTATTGCAACCGCATATCGGCTCCACGGACACCTTCATCAAGGACTCACATCACTTCATACAGAAAATACAGACCATCACATTGCAACCTCAAGATATCCTCGTGAGTCTCGATGTCGTCTCCCTGTTTACCATGGTTCCTGTAAGTGACGCCATCACACAGCTGAAAGCTCTCTTTACAGATGACATACTTGTATTGTTTCATCACGTGCTCACTACCACTTACTTTCCGTGGGACCAGACTTTTTCGAACAAATAGACGGGGTCGCTATGGGCAGCCCACCCAGCCCGGTTATTGCGAATTTCTTCATGGAGTCCTTCGACTCTCAGGCTCTGGGTTCTGCAGCTCTCAAACAATCTATATGGTACCGCTATGTTGATGACACTTTCATCGTATGGAGTCACGGAGACTCAGCTCTTCATGGTTTCCTTCAGCATGGTATTGCCTTCCTGCCGTACTTCAACAAGGTCACTGACAGAATTGGGCGCTTACTCAAACGCCACAACGTCAAAACCATTTTCAAGCCTACCAGACAAATCAATACTTTACTACGCTCGATCAAAGAAAGTCCCCGGGGACCCACTCTGCTCGGCCGGCGTCTACCGGATTCCTTGTTTCTGCGGTGCTGTATACATACGCACCACTCAACGAAGCGTCAACACACGGAACTCCGAACACAAGAGACGCTGCCGTCTGGGCCATCCGGACACGTCAGCGGTCGCAGAACATGCTATGTGGGCAGACGGTGGACATTCTATCCAATACAATGAAACATCTACATCTATCCTATCTTCAGTACCATACTACCACGCTAGATTACAACGCGAGGCCATAGGAATCTACAAGCATCCTAATAGTGTCAAATAAAAAGGGAAAGGCTCTCAAACTGAGCAGACGCAGACTAAAAGTGACAGCCTGGGCTAGTAACCACCCTGTGTACAGTTACTATGTTCCTACCCACGTGTGGGCTTAACCATAGGGTTGGATGAGGGATGTAGGTTGTTGGTGAGGTAGAGGTAAAAATGTATTTGAGGATAGTGTTACCACTTCTCCTGACAAAAGGAGTGGATCCAGTGTCCAGGCGTTTACGCTAATATAGGCATGTTCTAAAAGCCTCTACAGGTTTTAACATGCCCATATTGCTGTTGAATTGTAATGTATTTTGATAAGTGTTATTGTTGAAATTGCTCAGTAATTTCAATAATAAGGATTAAAGCTATTGTTATCCAAGGTGCCCGCAAGCCAAGCGTGGCACCTTCAATTTAGGCTTTAACCTACCCTGGCAGCTGCAGTTGCCCAAGGAACGGACGAGGGCGCTTTCGTAGTATGGTAAAGTGCGGTAAAATTTCTTGGACCGGCGCCTAATTTCATCCTCTATATATGGAAGGGAGGAGGTTTCGTGCAGTAGTCTGGTCGGGAAGCTTCGGTATACAGAATAAATGGCGCGAAGTCCTTTATTCTGTGCCCTTTGAATGAGTGTCAACTGTCGGCTGCTATACCCCAGATCTCATAAACGCACAACACGAGGGGGATGATCACAGCCTTGAACAGGTTAATTTTCAAATGGACGGGCATCGCCTTCGAACCGAACAATGGGCTCAGTTGAGCAATAGCTCCCTGGGCCCTGTGGGCAATTCCGGCGATGTGCTTCCCGAAAATCAACCTCTTATCAAGCTGAACTCCCAAAGGTAAGGGAAGGTAAGGGAATCCTTCCACTGTATCCTTTGTCTGTTGAAGGTGAGTGTTGGGCAGTTTGCGGGAATGCGGCGTTTAGTAAATATGATTGCGTGGCTTTTTGTTGGATTGATTGACATTCTCCAAAGCCTACTCCACCTTTCGATTAGAGGTAATAATCTGTGTATGGGTATTACGGCTCTGCCTATGTGTCTGTCTGATTTGTATACCAAGATGTCATCTGCATACTGTGCTATGTTGACGTCTGGTGTGTGGGGAAAGTCTGCCATGTAAATGTTGAATAAGATTGATGAGAGGACAGATCCTTCTGGAACTCCGCCGCGTATGTTTCCCGCCACCATTACAGTGAAAGTTCGGTGTTTGATGTGTGTGTGTAGTAGCTGTATGTATCGGTGTGGAAGCCCAAGGGGGATTAGTTTGTGTAAGAGCCCGGCGTGCCAGGTGGTAGAGAAGGCCTTTTCTACATCCAGAGAAACTGCGGCGGTGAAAGTCTTGTCCTAAAAACCCAGGGCTGCAGCCTCCGCCACCCTCAGCAGCTGTTGTGTCGTAGAATACCCAGGACGAAAGCCAAATTGATGTGGAGGTATGGCATGAATGTTACCCAGTAGGGGTGACAAGCGGTCCAGTAAAAATCTTTCGAAGACTTTCGATAGGGTTGAAAGGAGAATTATGGAGCGGTAAATGGATGGGTGGGCTGGGTCTTTGCCCGGCTTCAAGATGCATATCACTCGGGCCTCTCTCCACTCTCGCGGGAAGTGGCCCAAGCTGATGCACATGTTGAAAACCTTGGTAACAAAGGGCACAGCTTTGAGAGGAAGGTTGCGGAGCATGAGGGGTGTCAGCCTGTCAGGCCCAGCAGCCTTTTTGGGATGGAGGCGCAAAAGTGCGCCCTGGCCTTCTGTGGGATGGAAGATGGGAATGTTATCGTCCATGTCGTCTGGCGGTCGTCGAAGGTAACGACGAACGTCTCGACGAACTTGGCTTGAAAAGCTGTCGTCCTGAGGGTCCTCTCTAGGCCATAAAAGCTGTTCCAGGTAGTCAGCAAAAGCATTTGCTTTAACTTGGGGTTCGTAAGCCAGGCCTCTGGTGCCATGGATAGGATGGGAAGTGTGAACTCGTTGTCCACGGAGGTTTTTGGCGATCTTCCACACTTCGCCATCAGCAAGGTTCTGTCTACTCATGGTGTCCTCCCAGGCGAGCTTTGTATGCTCGCGTAGGCGGGCACGGACCTCCAGAGCCGTCGTTGATGTGGTGTGCGTTGACGATGAAATAGTCTGCGGGCTACCCATGATCGGTGAATGAGGAGTTCGAGGTTTAGCGGGAGGACGTCTGGGTGCGGGGATGGGGCGGTATGGATCGTGAGGCATTCGTGTTACCGTATGGGAGAAGGATGTGACTGCAGTCTCTAGGGAGGGGATGTCGGTGATTTTTGGGTTTGGAGGAATGATAGTGTTGAGGCAGTCCTTGACGCTTTTCCTATCCATTTCGTGGATTAGACCCGCGACATCGTGGCTGGCAACTCTTGTATTGATCTCTGCCAACACGGGGTTATGGTCGGAATGCAATGCGTTGATCGATGTGAGGGTGAGATGGTGAGGGAAATGTTTGATGATCGCAAAGTCGATGACGGATGGTTGTCCTCTACTAAGCGGATGGTGAATGGGTTGCCAGGGACCCTGCACTCGTATTTGTGGGTCCTGATCTATCAAGCGAGTGATTGCGTTGCCTCTGGTATCTGCACGTTGAGTGTAATGCCAACGTGAATGTTAGGCATTGATATCACCAGTCAGAATAACACTAGGATGTAGGGCGAGAATGGATTGGTAGTCGGCTTCCACAAATGCTCTGCGTACCTACCCTGTGTGGGTTTAACCGCAGAGATGGGATGAAGGTTGTAGGGTGGTTTTGGTGTTTTGGTTGTGAGGCAGAGTGATTGTGCTAAAGCTTATCGTAATTGTAGCGGGCGGATATGACATCCTTGGAGTATGCTTGCTATGCGCATGCTGTTCTCTGTTTTGAGAACAGCATGGGCATACTGCTATCCGCTATTTTGTATTGCTATTAAGGCTGATAGAAATTTGGAATGCTTTCCTGTTGCTAGGTTATGCACCTTTGTTATCCAAGGGGGGCACACGCAAGGCGCGGCACCTTGAATTTGGGCTTAGGCCTATTGCGACAGGAATAGCTGCCGAGTGATCGAACGAGAGCGCTCTCATGATATGGTAATTTGCCGTAGAATTTTGATGCCCGGCGTCTGATTTCCTCCTCGATGTATGGGAGAGAAGAACTCTCATGTAGTAGCCTAGATGGAAAGCTGCGATATGCAGAATAAATGGTCCGAAGACCTTTATTCTGTACCCTTTGCAGAAGTGCCAGTCAAGTTACAGCTGCCATACCCCAGATTTCACAGGGTATAGCATGAGAGGGCTTTTAAAAGGTGTAATTTCAGGTGAACTGGCATAGCCTTGGAACTGAGCATAGGGAGCAGTTGAGCGATTGCTCCCTGTGCCCTATGTGCGGTCCCGGCAATGTGTTCCCTGAAGGTTAGACCTTTATCTAGGTGCACCCCCAAGTAGGTTATGGAGTTGTTCCATTTGATCATTTGCCGTCTGTATGTAAATGTCGGGGCGTTTGCGGGTACGCGGCGTTTTGTGAAAATAATGGCGTTGCTCTTTGCCGGGTTGATTGACATTCGCCAACGCCTACACTACCCTTCGATTAGGTGTAGTAGTCTTTATATGGGAGTGAAAGCTCTGTGTAGCTTTCTATTTGTTTCGTATAGTAAGACGTCATCCGCGTATTGGGCAATGTTGACGTCTGTTGTATGTGGAAAGTCTGCCATGTATATGTTAAACAGAATTGGGGATAGAACAGAGCCTTCGGGGATCCGCCGCGTATCGGTCTTAGTGTCGAAGTGTTTCCCGCCACCGCTACTTTGAAAGTGCGGTGCTTGAGGTATGAGTGTATGAGTTGTATGTAGTGTTTGGGAAGCTCCAGTTGGATGAGTTTATATAGGAGCCCGGCGTGCCAGGCCGTCGAGAAGGCCTTTTCCACATCCAAAGATATCGCTGGTGTGAAGGACCCCTCCTGGAAACCCAGGGCTGAGGCCTCCACAACCCTAAGCAACTGTTGGATGGTAGAGTGCCCAGGACGGAAACCGAATTGGTGAGGGGGGATGGCTTGAATGTTTCCCAGCAGGGGAAGCATACGGGCAAGAAGTAATCTCTCAAACACTTTTGAGAGTGCAGACAGGAGACTAATTGATCGGTAACTGGAGGGGTGGGTTGCGTTTTTGCCTGCCTTCAATATGCATATCACCCGTGCCTCCCTCCACTCTCGTGGAAAGTGGCCCGGGCTGCTGCACATATTGAACACTTTGGTGACAAAGAGCACAGCCTTGAAAGGAAGGTTGCGGAGCATGAGGGGCGTTAACCCGTCTGGTCCAGCAGCCTTTTTGGGTTTGAGGCGCAGGATTGCGCCCTGAACTTCATGAGGGTGGAAGATAGGAATCCGTAAGTCGTCTTCATCCGGCGGCCGTCGAAAGTATCGGCGGACGTCGCGACGAACCTGACTTGAAAAGGTGTCGTCCTGGGGGTCAACTCTCGGCCTAAAAAGACGTTCCAAATAATCTGCGAGCGCACTGGCTTTGGCTCGAGGATCATACACGAGGCCTTGGGTGCCGTGCCATCAAAACCTGGCATCCGGTCATTAAAACCTGGCATCCGATATTAGAGCACATAAAACAAGCCCACACTAGCAAAATTCATGCAAACCAATCACCGATCAGAACGGAGATGCCCCGCCCTCCGAGTACAACCCCTCTGCTCCAGCCGAACCAATTCCCTTCGAGCAGTTCATATATAAATATAACACCTCCAGCAGGCATTTCAGTCGTGGCAGGACCTTCGCCCAGAAGACTTAGTCCGAGCCACTGAAGATGTCCTCCGCCGTTGAGGATAAAACGTTTGGACTCCTTAGCTCCAAGAGACCGGCTCCTAGGACCGGAAGAAACTTCTAGTTATAATTCTGACTCCAGCCGTGAAATCTTCCGATTACTCAGTCCTGCCACATGTTTAAGGTTATTATTATTATTATTATTATTATTATTATTATTATTATTATTATTATTATTATTATTATTATTATTATTATTATGCATGATACTTTTATCTTTGTAAAGTGCTCATTCACGTTTCTTAGTATTTTAATTTTTAGAAGGCGCTTGTGCTGGTATAAAAAGTTCGCTGTCCTGTCAATTACCCCACGGGTTGTGAGGAGGCGCTTACCCACTGTCATAGCAAGTAAGATGTCACAAATCTATTCATGTAATGTTACTTAGCATACTATGTTCTAAAGTAAATACTTTTAGTTTTTAGTGCCATGTAGCAAGAAACGCTAATAAATAAGTTGTCAATACACCGGAAGCTGGGCATGCAAAACCCGGACTTGATGAGAAATAAGAAGAAAACAGGTAAGTCGTAACAAATATATTCATGTATTTTCTACCTATCATACTGTACCGTAAAATCCATGCTTTAAAACATGTTCTTGATTCCAGTGCCATTAGCATTAACGCAAATGCAAATGGTTCGGTTTGTACCAAAAACTGGACATGGATCACCCGGACGTGGTAAATATTTATTAAACCCGGGTTCTTTATTTGCGTTAATGCTTAATGGCACTGGAAACAAGAACATGGTTTAAAGCACGGACTTTACGATATAGTATAAGTAGACGATACATATAAGATAAATGTTTATCAAGGGCGAAACTGGGCTCTCTATCCTAAACGTTCTTTCTCAATATCACATAGATCAAATTCGTGTGCGTTGAAATTTTGCCTGCGTCGCCTTATACATTATGATGACCATTGCAAAATTTAGACAACCCAACAAAATGATACTGGGTTCTACAATTTACGAGAAACTAACTGAAACAAAGCCATTTATCAGTAGCGCGTCTATAACCCAGATATCATCTGCAAGAATACTATTTAAAAATGTATTTGAAACTCTAGATATCACGTCGGAGCCGAGGAAGAATGCCAAGTATCGCTAAACTAAGAATAATGCAAGACGCTTGACAGCCTGCAGCGATTGGTTACGAAAAGAATAAAGAAACAGAAGTACAGCATTCACACCTACGCTTCCTGTGAAATATTTGAGGATATACCCTCTACAAGATATAGAGGGTTATTAGTAATTGCATGTTTTCGAAAACCACAATTCATTGAAGTAGAACAAAATATGAAAAATCTTTGCAACTTCAAACTTGTTCACAGTGGACAAGACATTTACATCATACCGCACCACACTGCTTCTTACAAGTTCAAACTAGTTTACAACGGCAGAGATATTTCTACCACCCCACCGTACTTCCTGCAAGTTCAAAATGGTTCGTAATGGACGGGACATTTCCACCACCCTACTTCCCGCAAGTTCCAACTTGTTCACAACAGGCCTGAAACCAGTTGGTCTGCTGTACAGCAGGGCGCATTACCGGCATTTCCCTACTGTGTTAATGTGTAATCAAATTTTTTTTCTTGTTTGTCGCCTTTGCAAGTTCAAGTGTGACTAGCTACAACTTATTGGCTGTTCTGAACAATTACGTTCACCTTGTTAGGTGTTAGGGCTGGCATATGACCGTACCAAGTGCTGAGGTCAATTCTGTAAAGTAAGCATCTGTACGAGGAAGCTATCAAGACTTGGTAAAATTAAATCAATGCATAACCAATTTTAAGGAACAAACCACCCAAGTTTTGCTAAAACTTCAGCAAAACAGATAACGCATCGCAGACATGCAACCCAGAGAACGCTACTACTGGATACCCAAGTCAATCATCGTTAAATGTAACCTACCAGCAACCGTGTAGGAGGAACTTGCAGGGGAAACAAAGGAGGCTTATGCGCCCTATCGCAACAGCAGCAGCGGCAAATAACCTCCCCATCCAAACGAGTGGAGGAACACCGCCATCGGCGGCAGTAACAGCAACAGCACAGTCAATATGAATCACGAGGCTCTTCATCAGCTAGCCGAAGTGTCCAGCAACTGCAATGTTGTTAGGTATTTACGCCGTGCTAGGCGGCATATCCATCTCCACCAAGCACGGACCTAGAACGTTTATTAGGCTGGAGAACAGGAAAGGGGCGTTTCTTCCCACAAGATTCAGCAGAGCTCATTAAACAGTTCAATGCCCTTACTGTTTGCATCACCTAGCACGTGCTCAAGCCTGAAAGAAGAGGCCTCTGAGCAAAATTTATCGGCCGTTTCAAACCCTGAATTGAATGCGACGCTGATGACCTAAAATGTTAAAGAGCGTCCGCAAATAAACAAAATCACATTGTGCAACTTCTCTTCCAGCGCCTTCCTATCGTCATGATCAGTCAAACCGATCCCGTTTACATCCTCCACAGCCTCATTGCAAAACTTCTGTTTGACACCCTTTCCGACGTCAAAATAAGCGGAGAACATCCCTCAAACACCAAGATGCTCTCCACCAAAATCTCCCTCTTAGGGAGGACAAAACAGCCATCATCAAACTCGCCGTCAACAATGCAGACATGGTGTGAGTCAAACGAATGCCTTCCAAATCACTTTACTACAAAATAGATGCACGCTGCACTGTCTACACGGGCACCAGCATAAAGCAAGCTTTAAACAACAAAGTCATGTCTACTGGATGCTTCTCCATCGCTTCCATTTACCAATTCCTTGTTCCCATCTACATGCCGAACATCCAAGAACACGTGAGCCATAACTTTAATCACATATTGCTCACTTGCGGCACCTCTCTCTACGAGGATCACGCACAACTGTTCTAGAACAACAGTAGCAGTAGCGGAGATGACATTGACTTTTGCATACGTTTCTACACCGCATACTTTAAAATGATATTTGAAAACGCGTGAAATGTTTAGTTCCAATGTTTATCAGCATTGAGTATAAAACGTTTTAAACGAAAACATCGTGATACTTTGTTCCGAATTGGTATGTAAGTGTTTTAAGTGAAATACTGTGAAAAACATTTTTAGTTCCAATGTTTGCCGGGATTGGAGTTTGTGCGTAAAAAGTGTAAGAAAAAACTGTGAGATATTTAGTTTCAATTTTTGCACCATCATGTATATTCCTCACTATCATTCTATATCACATTTCACCCCTCCACCATTTAATTCAAATTTCCGCCACAATTGTAGTTCCTCACCATCGTGTAATTTCGATTACCGCCACCCTCCTTCCCATCATATAATCCTGATCATCTCCATTGCAGCTCCAAATTTTACCATTATAATGTAAATAAAAATTTAATTACTATGTATTTAATAATTAAATGTGTAAACGGCAAAGTTGGAATCCTTACTACTAGTGTTTAAAATACGTGCATTCTGGAATCAAGTCCATCCTGCTCACCAAAATCGATATCACCAGTAAATCGTGAACTGTACTTTCAGTTGAGATGAATTTAGACAGTAAGCTTTGTGTCTCTGTTTTCATATTAACACAATTAGTATTTTCAATCGTTAGTTGTCTGATCACGTAGAAAAAGTGAACACGTAGCTTCCTAATTGTTTACTAAGGAGTACAGGAAAGACAAATATGAAATTAAGTCCTGTTAACAAGAATAATTAAAGAAAACAGTTTTAATAATAGTTCTTCCTACAAACTTAGTGTGTTGGTAAGCTGTTGATATTGAAGTTAGATAAGACAAATTCGAGTCTCATCCGACACGTGAATCACGGATTTCCATTGTTGCGGCTGGGCAGGAACAAGGCAGCTGAAGTGACTAGACTCTAGCACCAGTAAGCCACAATCGTCCTGATGGTGTAGTGGTAACCGTACTTTCCTCCTAAACCCAAGATCGCGGGTTCAAACCTGGCCAGAATCGATGGATTTTTTCGGGCGTAAAAATCCTAAGGAAGGGAAGTAAAGCCGTGGGTTCTGTGTCGTACATTTACGGCACGAAAAAGAACCTCAAGCCTGAAAGAAGAGGCCTCTGAGTAAAATTCATCGGCCGTTTCAGGCCCTGAATTGAATGGGATGCTGATGACCTGAGATGTTAAAGAACGTCCGGAAATAAAACAAAATCAAAAATCATCAGCAAGTTTTCTTACAGGTCATACCCTTGACTTTTTAGTATTGGACATCTGTTTGCAAAAATACTATTGTAAAAGTATTAAAATACTTCGAATACAGTAAGTATTGAGAGTTCTCGGATGCTGCATAAAAGAGAGAGAGGGGGGAGAGGGAGGAATAGGGAGGGAGGAGGAAGAGAGAGAGATTTTCAAATGAAAAATAGTCAGTACTCACTTAACTATTGCAATTGTTGTGCAGTTCTCCAGTTTACCATTTGGACCACTGAAGACTAAGGTAAATTCCACTTTTACATTCCCAGTTAGAGAAATAAAGCACTATTGCCTGCACTTTCAGATATGCGGCTGCAGTAGCCGAGAAATATCATTAACACAAATGGCTGCCTTTCGTTGTGCCTGATCGTTAGAACCTTAGCAGCGGGACAAACTGCCACGGAACGTATTTGGGTTCATTGCATTTAAGCCAACTGCACGAAACAAACAGTATAAATATTGTGTATATACTAATCTCATTCCTGGTTTTCGAAATATATGTAGTAATTTGCAATGTATAAACATTCTCATAATAGCAATTTACTGATAAAATGCTAATTTCTATACCTCAATTCGCGTCTTTCAAGCCAACAAAAAAATTAAACCAAGTTCTTCTCAAAAGTTAAGAATGATTAATTTGCGTTTAGGAAATACTCCTATGAATTTGAATTCAATTTTACTTCTTCAAAAATATCCTTATTTTAGGTAAAATAGCTTAAAAACAATTCTGTCTACAATCTTCGCTGAAATTCTATATCTTCTTGCATTTGCTGTTTCACCGGTTTTAGAAAATGCTCTTTTGTATGAAACAGAAGTTTCGCAAATACATAAGTACTTCTGCTGAATATCACACATATCAGGAAATAGGTTTTTATGAAGCTTCAAGAATTCTCTTTCCTGTCTAGACGTGGCATTTCTGGGCACTGCCTTATCATTAATTAATGTAATATTACATGTTACGGATCCGGTGGTTCCTTTACCTCAAGCTCTTTAGCAATCTAGTTGTGCAACATTAGCATTTTCTTCCTGACCAAATGCCATTTTTTTCATTGTAGGATAATATATATATATATATATATATATATATATATATATAAGAGAGAGAGAGAGATTTCTCGGCTATACTATTTGTTTCCAATGCTCCCAAATGCTTTCCAATAAAACCAGCAGCATACACTTCAAAAGTTCTCCGATTTCAGTTTGAAATTTTCTGCCTTGAAACTACAGTCCTCTTATTAGCGGAACTATTAGTGACAATGTTACATATTTCTCGCTAGATAACTCTTTTGCCAAACATTCTACTGCCTTCAGAATATACACACAATCTAAAATTATGTTCCATTCGTTAGCCTCCAAGTTTGACTGTATGCTAGTTCGGTGAGTTAGGTACAGATAACGGATTTTTAATTTGTAGTAGCTTTCAATTACAGTAAGACTGGAATTCCATCTAGTTGCTACATTGTTCTGCTTTCAAAATAGGAAGTCCCATTTGATCTTGAAATTGTTTTAGTAGTTTATATGCAGAATGGCTGTGCTTAAACGAGTTTGTCAAATTTTTTGCAAACAGATTTTCAGCACATCGTTGTTATTGATGACTTTTTTTTTTTATACATATTCGGCATTATGTGATACAATACCGCAAATGTTGTTTGAAAGTCTACTCAAATATTATCAGGAAGATTGTAGCAATGTACTTTCCTGATGAGCTTTACAGCGGTGGCTGGTTGCTATAACGAAGGACATTAATTTTTCCTCAAAAAGGAAGTGGTATATAGCTGTTATATGATACTGGGCTTTCAGAATATGTCCTTACCGCTTACACGGGGTTTTGAGTCTCGGTCAAGGCCGCCTACCCTCCCCACTCACAGCCGCCTTCTGTTTGCCTGCCTGTCCTTGACTTTCCGAGTATTCACTAGTTTATATCCATTCAAGAAAATGGAATAGAAAATTATTCTACGGCAATGTTAATATAATAAGAATCAGCTCGTCGCGTTCGTGAGGAATTTATTCGGAGGTTTCCTGGACAATTGCCTCTTTTCTGATCTGCAATTCACTATCTTGTGAATAAATTTTATACTAATAGTTCAATGCAAAAACAGAAACAACGTATAAACGTACGGTTTTAACACAAAACAATTTAGAGGAAATTGATGCAAATCTTCAACGTTCGCCAATAAAATTCACTGCCGAAATCAGCACAAGTTGGGATTTCAGTGTCTTCTGCACATACAACAACAATATTGTTCATTCTCAAACCTGAACAAGTGCACACGAGTCCATTGACTACGACAAAATGATCCTGTAGAACGTTTGCGTTATAGTGGGTGGTTTATTTCACCAGTGACTGAAGCGCAAATCGGTCCCATAGCTTGTGTTCTTATCAGACTAGGCCTGGTTCCATCAAAATGGTCGTGTCGGAGTACAGCGCAGCTGATTTTGACATGTACAGCTGCCAAAACGTAAAGCCCCGTGCGAACGGCAAAGACATGTTCTATCCTGTGTAGAAAACACATACGAGTATATCTGTAGTTATGGACACATTCTGTCCTGTATGTATTACTGTCTGGAAAAAACATATGCACACATAATTGTGCATAACTATGCACAATTTCCTCAGTATGTAGAAAATTTTGACATTTGATATTGGAACTCCGGTTATAAGTTGTAGGACAATGATTTCCGATTCGGCAATGTACCGAGGGTGCCAAAAAAATGTACACACACTTTCACAGTAAATATCTATTTAATATATTTCAAAGTTCAACAACAGTAATGTGTAGTATGATGCTCTGTAAACAGATGTGACTGACATACATTATAATAGCGTTGCTACATGACAGGTAAATCAATAATGAACAAATTAAGTCAAGACTATCGTAAATCAACAATGAACAAATGAAGCCAAGATTATTCATGATGTTCTGTAAACAGATGTGACTCATATTACGTTAATCTAGCGTTCCTACAACAAAATGGAGTCAAGATTATCGTCTGAAGAGCGGAAAGCAATTTTGAAGCGGTATTGGAAATCCGAGAAGGTTGTTGAAGTGCAAAGGCAATGGAGACGTGTGCACAGAACAGAACCGCCAACGCGAGTAACAATTGCACGCATTCGAAACGAATTTGAGACTCCCGGTACTGTATGCGATGTTCACAAGGGCAGATTTGGAGACTTCATACAACAAGCCCCGCGTCCTCGGCTAGCTTTTGGAACGTTTTGAGCACTCAAAGCAGAAATCTACAATGCAATGTGCACATGAGACTGGGATTAGCAGAACCAGCGTACGTCGTATTATTAAAATAGCAAAGTTGAAAGCTTTCATCTCACTACTTTTGCATGCATTAAATGAACATGAACCTGATCGGAGAATGCGGTACTGTGAGTGGTTGCGGAACATGGTGCAAGAAGATGAGGTTTTTGTTGGGAAAGTTGTTTGGTCCGATGAGGCACAATTTAAGTTCAACGGAACTGTTAACCGACATAACTGTATCTACTGGTGTGCAAACAATCCTCATGTTATTTTGGAGAAGGCTGTTAATTTACCTGGTATTAATGTCATCTAGGGATTTAATTGGACCATTATTTTTTGAAGAAACAGTAACTGGCCCAGTGTACCTGAACATGATACGCACATCCGTGTTACCCGTCATTCATACACTCTGTGGAAATAAGGAATTTTACTTCCAACAGAATGATGCACCACCATATTATCGCCGAGATGTATGCGCGTACCTTGATGCTATCTTTCAAGGCACTGGATAGGACGAAGAGGTCAGATTGAGTTTCCACCTGGTTCTCATTGGACTTCTACCTATGGGGAACTCTTAAGGATGTTGTATACCGTACAAAACCAGCTACACTGGCAGCACTTCGGGAAGAAATTGAAACGGCATGTGCTGCATTCGTGTGCATTTTGAGCAATGTTTTAACTGTAAAAGTCTAAGATGATTAGTGTTGATCAATTTCTGTTTATGTGAATTCAGTTTTATTATGTTAACACAGTCTTTTCTTTGTTTGAAGTGTGTATACATTTTGGCACCCCCTGTATATAAGGGATATAGCTTTAGGTATAAATCCAGTATTCTTAATTGTTGATGTCGGGTGGTAATCAACTGCAATTATATGCAAATTTACTTATACTTTCTCTCTTTCTTGTCTCAAACAGGCGGTTGTTATTAGAGCTTGTTAGTGTTAATTGTCTTTGATTCACATTTAGCAGGTGGGTTAATAGCAGCTTCTACTTGTGAATCAACTCCCATTGACACTGTAGATTGCGGCTATAGTACAGCTTGGGAAGATGACTCCGGATCGTTCACTTGTTTTTCAATAGCATATATTTGTGAGTGTATCTTTTCAAATGTTTTTTTCCAAATTATTTTAAATTGTTTTTACTTACATTTAATGTAAAAATGTATTGTCTCACGATTTCCGATAATAGTTCGAAGGTACTGGTGCTTTTCCGCCTATTTATATTTTTAACAACATAAAATCACAACATAAAGGTATAAACAGTCGCAACACACAGATCCGTCACACAGCATATTCATTTGTTTTATGGTTCAGAAAACTTTTAGAGGGTGGAAATACTTAGGGAAGGGGCCAAGGGGTCTTGTTCATGAATATAAAGTAAGAAGATGGTGTTTACTCCCCGTTAAACTACCGAGGTATCACAGGCGGTTGACATTGGTGATACATGAGATGAAATCATAAATTGGGAAATTATTTTTTAAGAAAGGACACTTTCCAGGGCTAAGTTTGGGGTACCTCCCTGGTATTTGCCATTTATGAAGACTGAGTAAAATCTGGCCAAGACGTAAGTTAGAGAGGAGGTTCCTAACGGAATCGAATCCCAGATCTCTCGCTCACGAATCTACCTCGGCCGCTCGTTGTGGTGATGATTTTTTTTTTGATTAGTGTTTAACTCCCTCTTTGTGGTGGTGATGACCACATTCAATAAATATATGCTTTGTTGAGTTGAGTTATTTCCCACGCCACATTATTTTGTTTTGCTTTTTTTCCTTCTTTTCTACTCTGTTAATTTAGAACTCATGATTTGTTATATAATTTATAATATAACGTATATATATATATATATATATATATATATATAAAGTATAAACGCTCATGTCCGTGGTAGGACTGGAAAAGTGGTTTCCGTGCCATAATAACAAAATCCCAACATACTCCGCGCTGAAGAGTAAAATATATGTACAGCTCAATATATCCCGTGATAGACATTGGAATGTACATTTCCATGGTTCATGCTACTAGTGTACATACAAACAATCGATTATATGATGTTTGTATTGGTAGCATTTACGATATGGCAAAAATGTGAGGAAGTAGTTTTCAGAAATGAAAAATGAGAAACGAAATAGTTTACCACAAAGCAGACTGGAATGGTGTCAGTTAGAGGAAGTTCTCGTGTCTCGTGTTTTCGCATTACAAAGGGCAAGCACTCCAAGGATCGATTATTAAGTATCAATCTCCGAGAATGAGTAATCGAATGGAGTTCTCGATACATTTCCAGTACAATCTATTCCGATATTCAGATCTCGAATACTCCCATCATTGATGCAATGTCTTACGTAGCGATAACTTAGGCACAAACAGAAGATAGTTTCGGATACTTTCAAGAATATATTTTAATACTTTCAAAGCATATATTTACGCACCTATGGGGCTCTATTTCTGCACAGAACATAGATATTTTGTATATGTCTTAAGTCTTTTAACTGAAAAGTTGAGTTCGGTACTTTGTTTTAGTATGAAACACGGAAATATACACAAGACTATATCACAACTCTCCATTAATACTTTGATGTTCAAGTTTTTTGTTATCCTAACAAACTCTACAGCGATGAGAAGTGCATTTTACAGACCAGTGTTTTAAATGCTTTGCTTCAAGGGAGATCCGAGTTGCAATTGTTAAAGACCTACCTTCCATGGTGACTTAAAATCTGAGGCGCAATTTATGAGCTGCCACCCCCAATTAAATTAGAGTTATTAAATTAAATAATTTGACGTAACTTCCTTATTACAGCCGTGAGTGTAGTATCAATTCTATCTTCTGCACATGTATTGAAATGTTGTATAAGATGTGATTTTCTTACCAGGTCGGGAATACTCCCTACTTTCTGTTCTTGACCTGAAAACGGAAAGAGAGAAAATTATTGTCCATCTTAAACAATATTTGTATAGATGGCCCAAGCAAAACCGATATTTCCTGGAGAAATTTCTAAAGAAGAGCCCTTGAAAAAGATGTTTATTTTGTATACAGTTAGGAAGGTTTTTGTCATGTTAGGTAAGGACAAAAGCAATAAACATACGGGAGTGAAAAGAGAAGCCGATAACCTCTCCAAGGGAAGAAGCTAGCAGCTTCAGTTGACCACCACGGGTGGCCGAGGTCGTTAAGGCCGAGACCTGTAAGCGGGAGGTCTGCGGTTCGAATCCGACTAGGACCGTCCGCTCTGACTGGGTGTTTTCCCAGGTTTTCCTTTAAAAGAATAAGGATAGCTTCGGGCGACCGGAAGACTGCAATGTTTATTTAGTTAGTGGAAGAGTAATCAGTGGAAAGGCATAGTCAGTGGAAAGGCATTGTCAGTTCAGTTCAGTCATTGGAAGAGTATTTATTGGAAAGTTCATTTGAGTTCAGGATCAGTCCTTACTAAATTAAGCATTATAGTTGTATCAAGTTGGTGAACAGATTGACCTATTTTATTGAGTTAACAGTAGGAAGTTTCAGAATTATTAAAGTGCTTTAGGACGCCAGAGTTTTCGCCATAGTTAGTGCTAAAGTTGCACATATTGCCCAAGAAATTTTCCAAGGAGTAACGGTGTCTCATTAAGTGGAACAACTTTGATAATAAATCGTGCTACATATCATAATACTATATATCTTATTAATCACTTGGTTCATTTCCTCACTCCTTCCCATGTGGTATAAAGAATGCCATAAAAAATATCCAGCAGAAGAGTCTCAGCAGCCGAGGTAAAATAAGTCAGCGAAAACCAATCATCGGAGAGGAAGAAATTATCATAACCCCTGAGATTCCATACAATCAAATAATCCATTAAATTAAATCCTTTTTAAGTCTTCCCTCCATTACCACCTTTCCGTATTTAATTCCGCTGCAAATCTTGTGCAATTTGTATAAGATTCCTTATAAGACATTCTCCAAAGTCCTTATGTGACAGTTTTTCTTCACATAAATAACGAATAATTTAGACCTCAATACAGTAATATCCACAAAGTTAAAACATGTCAAACATGCCATTTTACTGATGCTACTCCACATTTTGATCAGAATCGATATCCGTGGGCAGCTCTGTAAGCTGATTGCGCGAAATAAGCGAGTAATGATAGCATAGGAACAACCCAGTTTTTAAATGTTTATATTCCGCCAGATATGCATTGGAATTTAAGAATCACATGGACAATTCTAGTCATTTAACTAACCTATGACATGTTAGACGCAAAATGATCCCCACATAACGAACAGAAGAACAGTGTTTTGTAATTAATATATCGATCAGTCGATTAATTGAGACTGGAAAAGCCTGGACGATTAATGTTAAAGAGCTATCTTAAAATACCTAATAAATAATAATAATAATAATAATAATTTAAGTTCAGGAAATTAAAATTGCATAAGTTTTATGCAGTCAGAGCACATTTGATCGCTATTTTTGTTTTGAGATCAAATATCTATTGAATATTTTGCTTTGGCAACATTTTCTCCCAACTTTTGGGAACATACACACACTAAGGTGTTCTTAAAAGCGTAAGGAACATTCATTAAATGACTAACTCTAGTTTTACTAATAGTCTGCTCAATAATATCATAGAAGATTATTATTATTATACTGCATCAAATACTTCATGAATACAAAGAGAGAGAAACACGCATGCACTTAAATTAAGATAAATGTATTGCACAGTATGTAACCGAAAAACAGAGAGATAAATAGAGAAAATAAAGTATAATTCTGAAGGGCATATGATGGTCAAATTTCAAATTTACAAAATTTTGCATTTAAAACTGTGAAACTTTCTGAACATGTACTTAGTACTCACACAATATCAATAATAGTTAATTACATTCAAATTCGATATTAATAAATATATATTAAAAGAACCATAGGTTATATTAATTTGTAATAACTCTGAAGAAATTATAGATAAATAGTAGTATTTTTAATGCAACTGATATCATCATCTGCATTTATGAGTATTTTTTTTCCACATGACTTATTTTATATTATGAAATTAAATCTGAAAAAATTTTAGCATTCCACTGTTATAAATATATTGTAGAAATACGGAAAATGGTTGTTTTACACTACATAAGCATTCAAAATATATTCATTATACCCCAAAATACAAATAAACAAATGATAAATGTATTCTGATCTGTATTTAAAATAGTTTTAGATTATTCAACGGTAAACTTTGTGTATATAAGTACATTTTCATTACGAAGAAAAATGAAGTCAAAGTTGAAAAATATATTTTTTAAAAAGACAAATGATTGTTTTTTTAACTTAAAGTTCTGCTTTTTTTTCTGTAGTACTCTAAAATCCTCCAGTACTGTATGTGCACGTCCTCCCTGTATCTTTTGCTCAGTTCTGATTTTACCGATCCAATAATCTGTCTATGCTTCCTGAATATTTCTGTGGAACGTGTCATGTACCAGTTGGTTCTTCTTTTATCTCTCCTCCTTGCTCCTCCATTTTTTCCCTCCGGTGAGAGGCCCTTTTCTTTTGCATTTCTACAACAGTGGAGTGAGGTAGAGAATTATATTCTGCTACTGCGCTTCGAACTGTCAATTGAATTCGATGCCCATGAACAAAAGTAATCTTCGGACACTTTGACCAAATGATATTGTGTACCGGCTCATTTGAATTTGTGTTTTCCTTCTTACTCATTTCTCAAGATCTACAGATTCGTTTCGTAACCTGGCATATAGAGGAATGCTTTTGGAAGTTTTTGTTGAATGCTTTATGTACACAATCATTATGTTTATCAGGATTTTCATTCTTTGGGATAATTCTGTTGAAGTACCAGCTGTTGGACACTTAACATGGTGAGCATTAATGTCTGTTGAGGAGCAATAACATAATATGGTATTAGATTTTATACATTTCATAACATGCACATTGCCTAGATTTTGGGTAATGCTTTTTCTGTAGCAAAGCTGTTAAGTTTTCTATGGTTTCACTTTCAGACTTCCATTTTAAATCCAATCAAGAGTTATATCTATCTTATTATTCTCTTAGTAATTTACTCAATCCAATACATAACTTTTTAGCTACATGGTTCACAAGTACTTGTTTTCAATCTCGTGGTTGTTCGCCATATATATTCAATTATTTTACATGATGAAACATTTAAAATACGGCCCACCCCCACTTAAATATAAATATAACATGTATGTTGTAAGCCTAATCATCATATATTGTGCATTACGCTTACAACATATATATAAAATAAGGTATAACTTTAACATGTTAATTGTATGTTGTCGAAAGAG
This sequence comes from Metallyticus violacea, assembly GCA_030762175.1. NCBI lineage: Eukaryota > Metazoa > Arthropoda > Insecta > Mantodea > Metallyticidae > Metallyticus > Metallyticus violacea. The sequence goes on from CM060832.1 coordinate 68,440,088, forward strand.
AAAGTTCTCTGGTGTAACTGTCTACGGTAGCCCAGCCAGAAACGGGGCAGGGCCAAGGAGGCAAGAAACAACTATATGCAGGAAAAGGGGCAAGTGCTACGCCACTTCTTAAAAGATCTACCGTTGGCGAAGGTAGGTTCTTAAAGTCCAAGTTTTCGAATACGTTAGGATAATGAGCTCAGTCATTGATACAGTTAACTTTAAACCAACCAATGTAAATAAATGTTTTAAACTTTCAAATGGTAGCGAATAGCATGAGTTGGCAGGTGAATTTGAACCGGCCAATAGTACATGTATATGAATTTTTAAAGCAAGGTGGGAGACTTGCGCGTGCTTGTGTTGCCCCCTTTTGATTTGGTGAAACCAACGTTTAGGTAATTTGATTTGAACATATAAGGAAGCGTTTGCTCAGTTGGGGCAGACAAAATAAGCTCTAAAATCGACGCGGTCACTACAATAAGATCTAGATCGGGCGCATTTCTAAGTTCGTCTGCTTGGAAGTACGGCATTCAAATTTGTACTAGATGTAGTTAAGTACTACCGTACGCAGAACACCAGAGGACGCGAAATATCTTGCGAATAATAAATTACCATTCATATCCAGATCTACTCATCCGTGATAATTAACATAGTTGATATCCTCTACCAGACCTGTGAGCACGAGTTACAAAATAATTGAACAAAACCCTGAGATATTGTTGTCATGAAGCGTGGCCAACAACACCAAAGTGATCAATATTCAATCAGTGATACGCTGCTACAAAACTGATCAGTAACTAAATCGCTTCATAATTGGCGACCGGTAAGAAACCGCTTCAATGATTATAGCTTTTTGCATCTTCATTCCATATTATTGATTTGAAATGAAAGTTCAAACCTAAACACTAACATCTGAAACTGTACCTATTACTTATTATTTATCACTAAAATGTCAATATAATATAGCTAGTTCATGCTAAACAATCTTCTGTTACCATTATTAGGCATTACTGTTTTGAAAACAATAAAGAATATTTTGTTTTATAAAATAATTTAAAATGATGAATAATATTTACACTTGAGGCACAGGTAGAAACATCGACAAAATTGATGTTTTGAGGAAAAGTGTGTATCAATGTGTGTGCATCATTACCGATAAAATAAACTCAATGGTAACGTTATGCTTCAAAAAATATTATTTACTTCCTCTGTTAAAACTCAAAATTATCTTTCATATTATTCAGAATCTTGCAAGATGGATAAAAGCTTTAATACAGTTAACACTTTTTGCATTAAGCTACGTGTAGAAAATTTAAATATTATCTTTGATTTGACATTTTGCTTGAAACTGAAGATGTTTTGAAATTTGCAAGTGTAGGCGTGCTTAGGTTTGTAATATCACAAAAACTTACCCAGGTATTTGATATGATTGGCCACACAATGAATAAGATCTACATTTGGGGAATTGGTGGTTGGGATGTAAGTGAATTGTGGTCGGGGACTGGAATCAGGCTTTGTTGAGATAGTTAATTCTGATTCTCTGTGGCAGCGATCGCAGCTGCTGCAGACCACCAACTCTTCCTCTATGAGACTTTCTTCAGGGTTTTCCGCTGAATTTCGGAAGCCGAAAGCTTGCCGGGACTGAGTTAGGGAATTAAAGATGGCAGGCGAGAGCTTCGTTATTCACTAGCTGATGTAGTTTTATTCTCTCAAACATGAGTACCTGGGCCTTCTCTCGTCTCATGTCGGAGCACTGAGCAATGCAAGTTTGGCAGACATATAGATATGTGAAATTCGCCAAATGGTGCTGAATACAAAGACAATGCTGCCAAGGTGATATTGTAATGCAGCACAATGGGTGAAGTATCTCCCGTGATAGTTGATACTGGACTTGATACCTCGGACTTAGGCCGCTCTTCCTTGGACTGCGAGGTGACGCAGCGGTCACGCGGAGCTGGAGCACTGGAGATTCTAAAACTGCGTTTTAACTGCATGAAACTGCGTGCTTTTGTGGAGGAATATGTTCCTTAAAAACTCATTAACTTTAATTACTACCTGAAAAGTGACGCTATTTTACGCTCCCTTATTCTGTCAGCCACTCTTATATGCTATTGCTTACAGCATGGAGCTCTCCTACTATTCTCTATACAATTTTGCTGAAACTAGGAGTTTTACAGTTCGTCCTCAATTTGACTTCGAACAGATACCATCCGTTACGACCGTTGACTTATAACTGTATATCGGTGTTCTCACATCCGGTCTCGGGGTAGCTTTCCCGCTTTCACTTGAATACAAAGAAAGGATTAAGGATTAACATATATTGTTTGACTCCAAACTGCTCGCCATACTGTGGTCCGAGAGAGACTTGCGTTTTTCCCTAACATTGCCACAATATTACGTATTATTACTTAAATTTAACTGGAGTGAAACATTATATACATTCTGATCAATCTTAAACGCTATCAACTCTAAACTTGACATATAAGGACTGAATCATTGAAATTTCTTCAATGAGAAAGGCACAATATCCTTGCAAATAAACATACAGTTATTGATTTGAAATTACTCATGTTAAATGCATCATTTATCCTGTGCTTGATGGGGGGCCAGGAACAGCTACAATAGCAAGGCTTTCTTTGGTTTGTGCTTCATCTGCATATATATTTTTATTTTAAATTATGCATCCTTTGTAGTGGATTTCTTGAGAAAAAAATTTAAAGTTCTTTCCAGTGCTTTATGTTAATGAAACAATGTGTTATAAATACTTGCAGTGGTGTTTGCTTTTTACGCATAGAACGGTGACTTCATGATGGCTTCTTCTTTTTCTAAGATAGATTTCTTACCAGCATCGGCTATTACTAGACCAACATTTCAACTATAGTGCGAAAAGGAATGACTACATAGTATATTTTACAAATGATTAAGAAAAACTACTTAGTATAAATACAGTATTTGGTAACATTTAACGTAAACTGTCATATAAGAAAGATGTCACGGAGGTACATATTTTTTGCAAAATTATAAAAGAATTATGAATATTGATTATCAATGGTAATATTAAACACGTGCCATTACCACTAGTGTCAGTTTTAGGAATATGCTCTCTTTTGTATAGCCGTATAACACTGTACATAAAGCTATGTTTATTTGTTATAAATTCATGTATATAATTACATGCATACATTTTACATGCTTAAAGCCAAGCCAACGGGCATGGTCTTTCCAGACGATGAATAGAATAGATGAAATTGTGACGCAAGTAAGTCCTGAGTCCTTGGCGTCTAATGATACCTGAAATTCACCCTTTCAGAGTAAGGGAAACTTCCGCAAAACCCTTGCCCAGGAACTCGGGCCCACAGGCTTACAAGCAAATAAGCGACTTCATCTGCTATATAAACAATACGAAATTCATTATTGCAGGATGATGATGAGGAAAATGGAGTAGCAATGAGGGAGTACGTGTTACACAGGGGGAGGAGAGACGTTACATGACATGCAGTCCTAATAGTTTATAAGTGCTATACTAGTCAACTTCTACTTTTAAAATGTTACATATATCTGATGTTGATGGTTTTTATAAAGATCGATAATATTTTTTATTTCTACTTTAATCAATAGGACTACAAGAAGGAACTAAATTACACCAACATTCACGTGCATGAGTTCATCATATGATTTCTAAACGAGCTCTCTGGACACCTCAAACGTTTCATTATATTGAAATACTGTTGTTTTGTATGCAAACATTATCTTATAACATTTCCAACAGATTGTGAATAGAGCTACAGAGGCAAACCAAAGAGTAGTTTAGAAATTCGGAAGAAAGAACATTTTAGGAATATTCGGTTTAAACAGGTGGATAAATCAGCAGTAGCAGCTCACTTTCGGACCAAAAACCATGAAATAAAACCGGAAATCGAACTGCTGAAACATTTTCACAACCCAATAGAGTTATCCACTTGGGAAATTTTTTTCATATTAAAAAATAAAGAAAACCTAATGAACTTCGAATTTCCTCCTATAAATGAACTCAGTCATTACCTACTTCAATTAACAGATGCCAACACAGGAACTTCCGGGTGTTTAGCCATCATTTCGAGTAATGGCGGTTCAGTAAGCAACTGAAGATGGGAGCGATTCTCCCGAAAGGCGTCTTATTTTATTTAAGTAAATGGAGTTCAGTGTAAAAAATGAATACCTAAGTTTAGGATATTATAAAATATTGTTTAATGAAAAGAAAAATATAACACGAGCAGCCACCTAGACATTTCATTAACTTAAAATTGATGAAAGTGTTTTCTTTTACTATCATGTGATTAAGTAAAATTATTGTTTAAGATTATTTCATCAATATGAATTAATAAAAATAAAACAGATACTAAATATTTAAAAAAACAGTGAACGCTTTTCCCAAGCTGAGTGTGTATAATGACTATACATCCTCTATATTTAAACACATAGACTTTAACCATAAAGTTTTAATTTTAATAGAAATAATAAAATTAGTATCTAATAGGAAATTACTAAAATATAAACAGCAATATACAAGGTGAATGAGTGATTTTGTTTCTATTACGAATGATAAAATTGATCACTATGAACTTTTGGAAATGTTCTGTTAGTAGTTAGAGTATTAGATGTTTGCATAGCATTCCTGTAATTCCTGTAATAATACGATGCTTTACTTGCTATTTATAATGAACAAATTTTGTTGCGTTATTATTCCGCAATGTCACTTGACCCGTTTTAAAACTTATATGATCAAATTAAACGTTTCTGTACGTGGGTTCATATATGAAAGTTGTTCATGATCACCTCTATAATCCATAAAAATTTGTAACAAAGTCACTGGGTTACCTTTTTATAATGATAAATAAACTAATTACAAATTAAAATAATAGGTATCTCCTCATTCTCTTCCCTATCGCGCTGTTACTTATCTATTTTTCTGAAGACCCGTTCCTATAATTGTAGAAATCTTTTTTCTTTATCAGTTTGTTTAAGTTTGGCTTCTCATAATTTTTGTTAGGTGAGTACTGCATGCCTATGTAATTCTCTAAGGGATAGATTCTTTGTGATTTCCATTTAAAATTATTCAATTTTCTTTTTTCTTACTCTTTCGCATTGAATACCAGCAGCTCTTTCTATATATGCACAATCACTATTACCACTAACATTAACACAAACGCGATCAATAGCACCAGCGTCAGCAGCGAATTCAAATGATGCTGTTACTATAGCAGGGCGAACTCCTGCGGCCTCTGCTCTTAAATAAAACAAGGACGACGTTGATAATTAGGTATAGGCCGGTGCTATAATGAATGATTCATGCAAATGTAGAAGGAGAAATACACATATCTGTTGTTAATATCGTACATATATCTGTATATAGAAGCCTCCGGTTAAAAGCCTTGTCTCATAAACAAGCCCTGAAATAAACAATCATATCTTATTGTTTATACTACTTCCTCCAAGGTCACGAGTAACCTGGCTCACTCAGCTCCTGCGGGTGAGTTATTGTCAGGAGAGGGAAATGTTGAACACGAAATGCAAACCACTCACTCAGTTGCAAAATACAACTCATGCACTCTCATGCAGTTTTATTAATATATCCTAATGTTTTATGAGAAGATACTTTACATAAATGGATCTTCACTTAATTGGATCTAATCCCCCCCCCCCTTTCGCTCATAACAACTAAGGATTAAGAGATGACGTTGAATGCTTAATGAAAATGATTGCGTGAATGAATCCAGATTTTACAAAAGTTACTGGTATTCACATTTTTCAGGACAGGGAAAATCTCTCGAAAAATCCTTACTCAGGCAACTAACCTTGCGGATTTGTACCCGGATTTACAAGCAGACATGCTGACTACAAGACAATGGAGGTGGTCAGGATTTACTTTTTTTTGTTTCAACATTTACTTGGTTTTAGCGCAGAAATTCCATATAGAGTATTTGGTTTACGGGATGAAATCATTGAACAGTATGAGCTTTTTATTTAATGGTTAACTCTTTCTTTATTTTGAAATTATATTTAAAGAATGCTCAGAGATATTTTTAGAAATTACGGACTCTTGCTTTATTCATGTTGATTGACTGCATTAGCTACTCCTTTCTTTATTTTCGATTCCAGAAACTTTCAATTATTTGTTCCTGGAATTCAACAAGAAATGAACCATGTGTCTACAATAACATTCCAAAACAAATTACCTTTAATTTGCTTCTCCGAAGAATTGAGATAAATTCACCAGATTGAATTGCTAATTTAGATTTTGCTCGTTTAGATCCATGCTACTTTCATGAACCGTTCTCTTTCCGCCATATTTGTTTCTTCCATAATGAGAGTGTTCCATCCAATTGGCGAAAATTATTTCCATCGGTGTCTTCTTCGCGGATAGTGCTCACAGTAAACTCGAGCTATTTGTTGTTGCATTTCCTGCGACATATCGTCGAACGTGCACTGCATGTCACTCGCCTGTTATGTGTTTGTGTGTATCTGCTGTAAGTACCTAGTCGTGTATACGAATTAATGAAGCTGTTCCTCATTCTGTCTATGAAGTTCTAGAAAACAGTAGAACATGAACTTAACTTTGATGCAAACACTGCGCTCAGATTGGATTTCTGCAAAGCCATCTTTTGTTTTGTTATTCACTACATTCCATTATCGCCACCAGAGAACAGTTGCCAGGCAAGCTTTCGCCTTGCTCTTGGAATTTCCTTTGAGGCACCGGTACTTTAAGACACCAATACAAGTTTGGTAATAGTAGTAGTAATTGACTTTTATGTACATAAATGTAAGTATAATTATGACATAGGTCTTAAGGCCGTTCATGCTAATACAGTCCTTTTTACAAACAAAATGTACAATACCCACAAAACAGCAACACTAATTGCTATGATTAACTTTATGTACATAAGACATACATACAAGCCTACATGCATACATAATATATACAAATTCAACGACATACTTACATCACTTATTTTCTATGAATATGCACATGCATAAGCATATGCATATGCATGCATACATGCATACATACATACATGCATACATACATGCATGCATACATGCATACATACATGCATGCATACATACATACATACATACATCCATGCATACATACATACATACATACATACATACATACATACATACATAGAACCCTTACCCTTGAGTCCCCCGTTTCTTAACTCACTCCGCCCTGTCCAATTTTCCTCTTTTCTCTATAGCTATTGTTGGGTCTTCGCTAGAAACATTCCCGGTTGGTGTGTGCATCTTTCATGCACCAACACTTCGGGCAGCCATCAAACTTCTGTTGGAATTCAGCAATTGTGATGGTAAATGCCCTCATTTCCTTAAATCTCTGTTTGCGTATTCTGCCACAACATGCCTCAGATATCTGGCTGTCTCCGCACAGAGAGCAAATTATTTCCCAAAACATTAATTATTTTATTTACTTTCCAGGCCGCTAATCTGAGCCATGCAAGACCATTCTTTCTTCTCTCCCACAGAAAGGTAGATTATCCCTCCTCCCTCAAACCTGATCTATTTGAGCCTGCAGATAAGCGATATTTTTTCTGTGCACCGAGTCTCGGTATTTTGCCTATCTATATCCCGCAAACGTGTTAACTATTTTCCAGATATTGCGCATAATGTTGTCTCTTTAACCAAATATACCCCACGCCAATTTTGTCTAAATCTTACCTAATTTCTGACCCCCAGTCTATATCTCACTTTTCATTTATTTGCTCCCTAAGACAAACTGCTCGAAGAGGTGCTTGATTTCCCATATTTTAACCAGTACTTAAAACTTATTTTTAAAGTTTAACTTTCTTTAAAAATATCAAACGCTTTAAGAACCTAGCAATTTTTATACCCCGCCCTCCTTGTAACATTCGTTTTAGGAACTAATCTTGTACCCGATTAAGTTCCTCAGTGTTTTCTCACCCCCAAATTTCGTCACCGTATGTCATAATTGACCTAACAACCGCCCTGTACGCCATCTCCATTGTTCTCAGCGGTGTTTCCAGTGTGTTTACTAACACTTTAATGATTCCATGTTTTTAATGCAATTAACTTTTTTGATGCCTAAATGTTTTGCCCAGCTCCAGTTCATAGCTAAAGTGATCCTCAAATATGCGAATTTATTCATATTTTCTATGCCTACCTCTTCTTACTGCTGTACACCGCACCGTTCTTAAATATAAGGGTTTTAGCCTTCTCCTCATTAACTGCCATTTACTACTTCTAACAACACGCCTCTAAGCAGTTAGGTTCCCTTTGCAGACCGTCAGTTGTTGTGGGGCTTTGACATCAGATCATCAGCATAAAGGAGAGCTGGTATGGATATGCCTCTTATATTCGAGGCAGCAGTTTCTGTAACGCCATTTTCTCCAGTATATGTCATCTACAAACCCGGTACTTTTGGGTTTCCTTTTTTCAAAGACTGGACACCTAATTTCAGTTGTCCATTCATCTGGATTAACCCCCCCCCCCCCATTTAAAACGTCATGCATTATTTTCGCCATCACATCTTAAACCCTCCTTAAATAGTTCTGAAGGCAATCGGTCAAGCCCAGATGCTTTGCTGCTCTTCAAACTTTATATTGCTTTAATTAGTCCCTATCCACAATTTCAATTTTTGGAGTTCCAATTATTGCATCTTTTTTACTGCTGCTCCCTGCAATTTCCCCTCCTACAAATACTTCAAGGAAATTATTTCTCCATTGCTTCTTAGTTATGTAGGCATAAAGTAACACTGAGTATGTGTCGTGTTCCGTTCCCTCCCACCTTTCTAAGTGGCTTGCGTCTGGCTCATTACTCACCTAGCCTATCTATATTCTTTGTCATTACACACGTCACGGACAAGGGACCAATTTCTTTATCATTTTATCCCACTTGTACTGCAGATGTCAGCTGATAGCATTTTAGATGGTTCTCAATCCCTTTCTAAGACTTGCTGGTCTACAAAAATCTGTCTCTTTCCCTCCACCTGTAATGCGGTATTAATCTCCCCACATCTGTGCTAGCTCTATCCGCCAATTCGTCCTCTGCCTCTTTACTTACTGCAATTAGCACACCTAAGCAAAAATGACGTGAATGTATTCCGTCCCCTACCCAGAAGTTTCTAATATCCAGTTTCGCATCGGAAGTGCAAATTATATATTCTACTACACTTCCGCCAATTGCGTTTATAAATGTTAAATTGCCATTTAGATCCTTTCCGTATTTACCATTCAAATTGTCCAGATCAATGGCATCACAAAACGCAAATATCTCTCTGCTCTCAGTATTTATTATTTTATCTTCGTTTCATTCTGCAGGCCCTTCTGTTGCAGTCATATTCCTCCCCGATTACCTAGCGAAATTTTTTTCACAAGTCCACCGCACTTTCTTTTATGTCCCCAAGAAAAGACCTGCTTCAATAGTTGGAAGCCGTTGGTGCATTATAGGTACTTATAATTAAAAACTCCAGCTATTCTTCAACTAACTAATAACAGAGCGTTCCCTCCTATGTATATCAACTTCCATGATACCCCTTCATTACCTCTTAATTAATTAATATTGATAATCTCCCTGGCCATTTCCCTTCATTCTCCTAACCCTTCTGCTCTTATTAAAACAATGCATGTTCTTAAGATCTAGCTTATCAATAGTAGCAACCCAAGTCTCAGATAGGCACAATAGTTACAATGCGCTGACAAAGCTTAAGAATTCTGTCATAATACGTTTTCTCCCCAGACCCTGCAGTCGGTCCTGGTGGTGTAGTGGTTACCATACTGCCTCCTAAACCCAAGATCGCGGGTTCGAACCCGGCCAGGATCGATGGATTTTTTCGGGAGTAAAAATCCTAAGTATGGCTTCCTTCGGAAGGGAAGTACAGCAGTGGGTTGCGTGTCGTACATTTACGGCACGAAAAAGAACCTCAAGCCTGAAAGAGAGGCCTCTGAGCAAAATTTGTCTGCCGTTTCACGCCCTGAGTTGAATGGGACGCTGATGACCAGAGATGTTAAAGAGCGTCCATAAATAAATCAAATCTACCAGACCCTCCATATCCCTGGGCGTCGCAAACGTCTGCAGACGAACGGCGGGTCGGATTAACTTTTAGGTGCCGTCCTAATGCAAAAACCTACGGGATGCGCAGATCTCTGTGAAAAGATTGAGCAACTCAACATCTCATGGTAATGGGGAGGGATCCCCTTATAATATCCCAACAACCAATTGTGAGGGGGTTTACGCCTATTAATTCCTTTTCCCACTTCTTTGGCCATGCTGCTACTGCAAGCCCCTGTAATGCCCTCTTTGCACCTTCTCAGATGCAGTCTTAGCTCCCCTCCTTTGCTGTCCGTTGACCGCCGCGGCATCGTTAGAGGGAGGCTGCGGGCTGCCAGCCTCGGCTCTGTAGTCCTGTGTCCGGTGAAGCATCTCGGTTCTTCTGCGTTCACCCAGCTACCTGCTGTTATTGCAGTTCAGGGTTGTCCCGACGCGCCTGGTTTTCCAAATAATCCATTTTTTCTCTCCAGCCTGCAAAGACTGTTCATTACTATCTTACGACTCCTCTGTTGCTTGCTTTCCTTTACACCTCGCAAATCCTTCCTTCGTCTCCTCAGCTAACATTTTTATCATTTTCTTTACTTCTTTCAAAACCACTAGTACACACCCCTGATACAGCACTGATTAAACCGCCAGCGTTCATCACCTACGCTAAGGAGCAACTAAATTTGATAATATGTCATTAACAGCGTTTAAGACGTTAATACCCCAATGTGCCATCGAATGCTCGTCTTCCTATTGGCTAATTTTGTATTACGTTTCCAAACGAGATTGTTGTTTACAACCGAGTTGCCGACAGATGATAGGTATCTATCTGTTTAACTTGAGCCGTAATTCTTTATACTCATTAACAGTATAATTTGTCAAAGTTTTCTACTCCAGACATCTCCGCAGAGTGAAACCTTGCCATGCCAATTAAGTGGGTGTTTATTAAAAAGACATGCGGATCCAAAAATCAACTGTGAATTATAGCCGAAATTATATAGCCGAAGTGAACGTTGATCGGTTTTGCTACGAGGAAAAGAAAATGTAAATGCTTTTAAAACCGTTAGAGCAGTGGGCAAGCGACAGCAGCAATAGGAAAGAACTTTAGGAGAGAGCATTATATACAAATGATCTTAAGAAGGCGGAACAATGAGGCTAGAAACTTGGGACCCCAGAAAAAATAAGACTGAGAAAGACGTTCAAATATGTTGATGAATTCAACAAGTGCCTAGTTATAGGACATTTTCTGAAACATTACGAGATTAAACGGAAATTTTCTAACCTTCGCAAACTTTACTGTGCTGTAAAGGAGGATCCGAATATAAGTTTTACAGGAAAGGTAATCACTTTCCTGAAAAATGTTAAAAGAAAGTGACTTTAGACTTTTCAAATGTAAAAATAGGTTACTTCTGATGGAGAGAGGGAATATTGTTGCACATATGCGAAATTGCTCAGAGCTTTGAAGGAGAATGAGATAGGTATGCAAAAGCCAGTAGTTTATGCAAATGAAACTTAAATGTACACCCGTTAGCCAGTAATAAGTGCTGACAACACAGTGTGTTAAAATATGAGAGTGTTGAACAAAGAACCATAGTGTTCCATACGAGAGGAGATGAAGGTGCACAGCTTCATTCCTGATTTCAAATCAGGATTTGAGGATTACCATATGAAATGAAAATGCAAATAACATCGGTTGACGGAGCGTTTAACATTCAGCATTCCAGCTGGCCGTACAATATTCCATCCCGTACCGTGCAGGAAAACAAAGTACTAGCACATCTCCGAAAGCAAATATACAACTTCAACCCGGCGCTAACAAGGGGTGATCTTTCAGAAATAGTCAAACAAAAGTTCAAGCCTAGACGACAAATACAACGAAACAAAAATATTCCTCAAGAAATAACAGTACAGTTACATTTCAAGTGATCAAGACAAGAAATACAATAAGAAGTCTTATTCAGGAAGACTGAAAGAAGGTTTGTGAAAAAGTAAAAAAAAAAAAAAAAAAAAATAATTGTAATATTTACTGCTAGGGAACCATGCTGTAACAAATGCATAAAAAACTTAAGAGTCGGCAGTGAAGCTTTCGATGATGAATCTATTTCGCAGATAAAAGCAGACACGGATTTCACTTCAAGTTCCAATACCCACGAACGCAGCAGATGAAATCGAGGTGGCAGTTTCGTCCTTGGTCCACCATTAAGGTATTGCACAACTTAAATTAAACAGTTAGTTAATCACGCATGTAATATGAGAAAAGTAATATATATAATAAAAATAAAGTAACATTATTAACAATGTAAAATTAACAGTAATAATAAAAGTAGAATAGGATAAACACTTACATAAATTCACACTTGAAATTGCTATATTTCGAACCCGTAGAGTCTTCAATGGCAAGAATCTAGCCAAACATATATATATATTTGTTTAACATTGAGATTTTTTCATTTGGTATGGTTCCATTCTCAATTAGATGAGAGTATGCTCCGGATCCCATTACTGACTGGGTGTTTGTGTAAGAAAACTGTATTTAAGCCTTCTGCTGGCATGCCTGAACGACCGCGCTGTTTTGATAGGAGCGCAGACCATGCGTAAGGGTGGTGGGGAAGGCACCAATAGGAAAGGACATAAACTGTTCGCAGCACTCCCACAAAATCCTGCAAACGTAGAATGTACACGTAATACTGAAATAACATGAAAAGTATTCAGTGTGGGGGTAGCAAATAAAGCAATTATATGTGTACTCTTTTGTTGTATAAATGCCTATTATTATTCTAAATAATGATTTTCCTAATATGTCTTTTTGTGTACCACTGACCATATTACAGAGAAACCAAATTATCAAAATCAAATATATACACACACTTAATTCTCTTACAGCGTTTAGTTGAATAGACGAGATAAATGCGACTACTACTGAATGTTTGCCGTACCGCTATATCCGAAAAGAAATCAAAGTCTTCAAAACGACTTTTCATATCGTCTGCTAAAGACTGGAAGTAAAAAAAAATCGAAATGTTTTTAGTTTGTCATATTCACTGCATGACGTTCTTTAATTGCGATTCCTTTGAATGTGGGCTGTTCCTGCAATTTTTGTACTATCATCTTTATATGCGGCGAGTCATTTGTTTTCAGTGTTTCAAGAGATTTTATAGTCAAGTCAATTGCTTGTTTTATTCTAGGAACTGGAGAATTTCAGTTTTGCATATTGAATGATAATACTTTCACAACTTCTTGAGCCTCATCAAGTGCAATAAATTCATTATAAACAACACTGTGTGAGATATTTGACCAATCCTTCAAATGTACACCTCTCGCGAGTTGATCGGGAACCATTATGACTCAGCTTTCCAAAAAGACGGACAATTGAACTCCGGCTTTTGAAGTAGTAATTACTGACGAAGAATTATTTCATCGCATGATGCTTCTTGATTGATGAATTTGGATGTGGATAGATTGGAAAATTTGAAATGCTGAGAATGAGAAGGAAGAACCCTATCTGTCTTTGGTTCCGATCTTGGGGGTATAGGGGATGCGGAAGTTGTATGATTTGGATTCAGAAAGAATTCTGCTTTTTCTCTCTCTTCTTTCTTTTTCCCGCTCCGTTACTAATGTGACGAGTTATCAAATCTCTTCAGTGCTTCTGCTGTTCAGATGACAATAGTGGATTTTTGGAACGTTAGACGTTTCTCGGGTGAAGAGACTGGAAAGGGGTCGTTCATTTCAAAAGACAAAGCTCATGAAGTTCACTAGATGGTTTTATTCTCTATCATTTACACTCAGCGAACAAAGACTAATTATCTACTGTCGTGGACAGGAGACTTGAATGTTTTAACGGCAAATGCCTGGTTTAGAGATCAAAGTTAACTACGATGTGCTCTTAAATATGTAATCATTACTAATTTCGGCAATATGACGCTGTTTTCAGCCGAAGAATAACGCTGACATTACCAGTCAGCTGCAGTTTTGAAACATACATGATGAAGCAGAGTGTACGTGATTATTCAAAATAATTCTGATACATCTGCCATTTAGTTCTTAACAGATGCAACACTCGTGAATCACTTAGTAATACTCTTTCAGAAACTGACCTAACTCGTGACGAACTGATGCAAACTTGTCTAAACTGAGTCGAAACACTAGTCCCAAATGAGGTACAAACTGGTCCCAACTGAGGCAAAAAAAGTACTAGCAGCGGGCTTTAACCCTCCAGTGGTTTTGTTCAGGATCAGTAGGTAGGTCTACACGACGCGTTTGGAGTCTTAGGTCTTAATAATTTGAGCAATGTTATTAATCTTCCGCGTTTTTCATTGGCTAGATGCCTTACATGCGTGTTACAGGGCTTTTCTCATTGGCGGGTCAGTTTGCGGTGGTCTTGTCTTTGGAAAGGCAGTTATACGTAGCTAGGGGTGTGAGTTTTTAAGATCAAGATTTTGACCTATTTGGGAATAAATGATTTCCCCTCGGGGTCTCCACTTAAAAGAAGATGTGCCGTGGTTGGTTTATTTGTTACAGAAAATAAATTGCGTGTTATCATTTAGGGACAGTCAAGATCTGCTGGACGACATACAATAAAAGTAAAGGTATATAATGTTTATAGGAAGAGAGGTTTTTTGGGTCCTCTTCCTTTAATGCATAACGTTTAAGGAAAGCTCTGGCAGGATTTTATGACTGGAGTGGTCGTAAAATCCCCAATTCTAAGTACAAGACCATTTCCGCTCTTTTCCTGTCAAACAATTTCCAAGTATCTTCAACTAAAGAAAACAAATGGATCGAAAATATGAGAAGCTCGAGCAAAATATACATTACTTAGGACACTAAAATCTCAGAGTAGATTACTCTACATATTGAAATGTTATTGGAATTCAAATAAGGCATTGGTTACTGCCTGGGGTCTTAGGAACCGGAAACCCCCATTTCACTTTTAAGAACAGCTCCAACAGCATTAAGTGACGAAGCAATCTAACGCGCGTTAAGAAGAAAGCGGCCTACCCTTTGGGTCCTTGCGCAACATTCTTTAGTAGTCTGTGATTTTTGAGACTTTGAGAAATCGCAGATTATATGTAAGCTAAAAAAACTGTATATGGTACCCATCTGCCACATCATGCATAATATGCATTTTTTTTCCCCTTCATACAATGCATGAAAATTAAATCCTTAAGTAAATGTTTACGCATGAGCGGCTGCGCCTTTGTAAGGTACAAGCATATTGATTCACTGTCTATTTTTTAGTACGTCATATTTAAGGATATACTTTACATGTACGGCTAACAATGAATTGAAAATACTTCCTCCTATCACACATTCTAATTCAAAAATATCGAAAATACATTTGCTAGCAATATTTGTCTAAGGACAAAGTGCATATAGTATTAAGCGGGTTTTATTAAAAATCGTTGTACTTTTATCTATCGTGATATTAAAGTTTGCATTTGATTTTATAATAATCTGAGCAAGATTTGTTATTAATTTCTTCTTCTGTAAATATAATAATATTTCGGCTGCATGGTTCAAATGAACCATATTACCAACTAATATACCATTCAATTTTTCAAGTTCGATTACGTGGAATATGTTTTGAATTCTAATTTCTGTTTAGCAACATATGCAGATCTAAATATCGAAGCAGTTGTGTTTACTTTTTCTTGATGTTGCTTTCCCCACAACTTTTCATTTTCACTCACAAATGTTTGTATATTTGGGCTTGCTTTGCTACATGTGATTTCTGTGCATTTCCTGTGTAATTTGTACTTCGCATGATCACTGATTTTATCATTTATTTTTTTTAATTATTCGCTAAAACTCAATTAAACGGCATTATCAATACGCACTTTCCACCTTTAGTTCACGAACTTCCCGAACACACTGTGCATATTACTAAGTTATCCTGACTTACTCCATTTCCCACCTAGAAACTTCTCACAGTTTTCGAAAGTTCACTTTCTCTTTGTTAGCAACGTCATTAGGATTCGTCGTCTATTTTAACTCTTTTAGCGTCATTGCTAGTATCACAACTATCACTATTTGCACACATTTCCGGCAATTCATTGTTCTTGAAGAATGGAAAATTTTGCTTTGTTTCTGAGACATACCAAACGTCTGCAGCATCACAGACCTAGACGTACTCAAATTAATAACTGCTACTTGCCTCACAAGCTCACACGAATTAACAATGACTATCACAGAAACGGGTCGTAACAGATTAAAGCAAAAATAATACAAAGAGAATGAAGATTCAGTTTGAAATGTTTACATACCTAATGTTGTTTCCAAAATAAATGAACACGATTACCAGCCTAAAATATACTTATATGCTCTTTGAATACGTTTTAATGTTGAAATAACTGGGCATGTATATTTTCTGTGCACGGCTCCCTAAATTTAAATTAAGCGTTAAGTTGTAGTTTACACATCCATTAGTGGGATTGATTGGGATGGGTCATTTAAAATCATCGGGTAGAACGCTTGGGATCAGAGGGCGTCGAATCCCCCTATCCCCTTTGCAAATCGCACACTTACAAGATAGGTTCTTTTACATTAGTTATTAGAATACGTACGTATTGGAGAGTTGTAGCACAAATTTTGGGACAGACTATTTATTTATAATTTTTATAAGAAGCATTGGAGAAGCAGAAAATTAATTAATCACAAAATATGTGTGTGTGGGGGGGGGGCAACCAATGGTAAGACTTCTGAACATTTTCACCTGATGACGAGGTACAGCCGCTTCTATTTATAGCCAAGGTACAAAACCTGACAATTTGAGGCCTTTACAAGAACTGTCCTCAGAGTAGCGATGAATGAGAGAAATGAGGCTTCACCCTTTCACCAGATAATCGAAATATCACACACACACATATGTATGTATGTATGTATGTATGTATGTACGTATGTATGTATGTACGTATGTATGTATGTATGTATGTATGTATGTATGTATGTATGTGTATGTATGTATGTATGTACGTATGTATGTATGTATGTATGTATGTATGTATGTATGTATGTATGTATGTATGTATGTATGTATGTATGTATGTATGTATGTACTTTCAGCGCAACAGTAGTTCCTCTAACGTGCATCTCACTTAATGTTTGCCGACCACCTCTTTCATTTTCTCGAAAACGTTCTCATAAATTGGCTTTATGTAATTTTTTTCTCATGGTGCTCTCATCCAAAATTAATCTTCGCATGCACTCCTCAAAGAATGATTTGAATGCAGCATTGTTGACTATATGTGGAGTGGAATGCTTCACTGAACTAATGCCATGGTAAAAAATCTGCAGAGAACTGATTTGTTGACCATTGTTTTTCAGATCCTGAAGTTAAGGCAGGTATCTAGGTATGGATATGTTGGTATATTCTGGCCCATGGATGCTTTTCACTGATCGCATGTTTACATCGTAGGCGGCACATCGAAGAATTAGACCATTACTTTCGAAGAATTATCTCTTAAACTGTTCTGAAAGTGCACACAGCTTTGCCTTCTGAAATTTTGGCATGGTACAGTTCTTAGACTGCAACAACACAAACAGAACCAAGTAGAGCAACTAGAGCAGTGGAGCAACGCCTTCTTTATATAAAATGTGCGCGGAACGTAGAGAGAATACTGTGGTTTTGGCAATAACTTTAATTTTTATTTGCGTTTTCTCTTGCAGGTCTGCTACATTAACTTGGAAACTATTGGGGCTGCACAGTTTTTAAGCTCCCATTCTACTCTACAATATGAGACCACATGTTTTATGCAAAGCCTCATGAACAGTTCAAATCGTTTTATTTTTCTGTTAAGAAGAGTGAGAATAATATTTTTGATCTAATTTTTGTAAACTCAAAGAAAATGCTCAAAGAGTAAGTTAAAAGGGTATATATATATATATATATATACCCTTTTAACTTACTCTTTACTCTTTATATATATATATATATATATATATATATATATATACCCTTTTAACTTACTCTTTGAGCATTTTCTTTGAGTTTACAAAAATTAGATCAAAAATATTATATATATATATATATACACACCCTTATATATATAAAAGCTAATCTCACAAAACAAAACAGAATTTGCTTATTTCGCTTCATTTCATGTCCTAAAATGCAAATGCATTTTTGTTATGAAATCAGCTATATTTTTGTAAGGATGCTGTATCTTGAAATATGTACCTTACATTAACTTACGCCCAGAAACTTTATTGGTCTTTTTATATGACACATCCGATCCTAGCTGCTATGAATAGAAGGTCATCAGTCATTTGGCGTTCTCATGCAATATTCTTTGGCTGTCAGCATCTGACAGGACCATAAAGAAGGAAAAGAGTGCCAGTGCTATGATAGTATTGCAACATAGACTTAATGATGTTGCAAGGTACAATCTTGTTAAAAGTTTTCTCTCTTCCTTTGGATTTTTCGTAAACGTCATTTTAAATTATTTTGACTAAAGCAGCAAAATATACATATATCAGTAAAAAACTTCTTCAGATTTCCTTTTTTCTTGTTTTGTATATGTGAGAAGTCGTTTCTTCAAGAAAAGATCCCAGAGTTCACGAACACTTCTTTTGATTTGTATAAGTTAAGTCGGCGAATACTAAATTATACATGAAATAACTCAATAGGCATTCTGCATATCACATGTAGATCGACCCCATGCTACGGGCGGACTTCTTGCATTAATTGTTGATGTTGCTACCGTCCACTTCAATGTTAAAACTCCAGCCTCAGCGCCCAGCAATGTTTGAATCTTTTACAGCAATAGAAGCATATATACACAATTACTTATGGTAAAATTTATTGAAGTGAGTCAATAATACTTAACTATATAAGTAAAATACAATGTTGAACATCACATTGTCACCACCGATCCATTCATTTCGGAACAACCTAGCAGATGCCAGCAGTAAAAGTGGAATTTGACCTAATGGTATTTTTACCAATTCACTGCATTTGAATAAGAAAAAGGCCGATGAATGGGGACCGTGTAGGAATTATCGTAAATCAAATGCTGTCATATATTCATTATGTCACTGTAAATCAAGCAAAATATTCTGAACAATACATCTCGTTCGTTTTATCATCAAATTGCTATAGTAGATGTTGGAAAGCAATAAAAACAAATATCACAATATCTTTTGAACTGTTTGAATTACAGCTATGAAATGTTTACACACTTTCCACAGAATTAGGATAATATACTTCGAGACATGAATTTCATATATAAACAGGATTATTTCATTACAGGACAAGCTAAACCGCTACATGTTGTATTTATAAAAAAATCAAGCAGGTACTAAAATTTTGAATTTAAGGTTCAAGCACTAAAAATGTATAATAGCAGAAGTTATTTATGTGGGAGAGGCAGAAAAAACTTCCCTTGAAGAAATGCAGCGAGATTTGAAATTGAAGGACGTTCTCTTTATTTTAAATATGCCCCAGTTTCTGGCGTAGAAATAAACTTCGCAATGTATAAAAATGCGCAGATAATCGCCAATCATTTACTTTTGATAACTGGCATGTGCAAATTATTGGGCTGTTCGAAAAGTGTAAATGTTCAAATCTAATGCTTCTTGATCGCATCGCTTAATTACTCTAGTAGCATAGCGTAATGTTTACCGGTTATTGTTTTACCTTTCTCCAAAAAATAAATTAATAAATTGATTACATCGTCGCCATTACCTTTCCTGCTGAGGTTCCACCCCACTCCCTTTCTGTTCTTTTTTCCTTCTTTGGAGCGTTTGCTCCAATAGCAAACCTTGTTTAGACTGTTCCTTTGTTTCCTTCCTGTAGACGTTTGTCAATTGTCACATACCGTCTCCGAAATTCACTTGGATTCCGTTTAAGCAGCTGAAAATTCTGTGCGGAAGTGCCAACTCTTTCTCTTTTCCGGTCAATCGTTAGCAAATGAGGCACCCACAGCTTTTTTATTTGTAAATGTTTGTGAAAAATAATACGCAGCAGATTCCAGAAGTACCCACAGTTTCAGCAATCTTCTGCACATTTAGTCTTTAGTCCCTCAGCACCACGTGATGAATGTTTTCAATAATTTGGGGAGTCGCTACCTCGATAGGACTCCCAGAATGGTGCACATCGTTTGTGCTGGCTCAGCCACATCTAAACTCACCAAACCATTCTAACCGAAGGTGCAGATTCTCCGTAATGTTTACCCAGTTTTTCTTTAGTTTCTTCAGAAGACTAATGTCCCTTTCAAAAAGTAAAGCTTTATTAACATGTAAAATTTGTGTATCTACATTTGAACATTTGATTACAGAAGAAAGTGGTTCTCAAACACAACTAAGGTTCGTAACTATTAATAATCATGTGCATAGCCCCTTAACAGTCGCCATATTGCCAAGATAATTTTCAAAACAATCTAGTGCTGCCACCTTGTGAGTTCGCGCGGATTTATCGACAGCTCTCCTATATTGCAACTAGGTATATAAAAGGTAGGCAAATGTGAGAAACAAAAACTAAGTTGTGTATTTCACCCTACTTACATTTTATTTATGACATTCTTCCAAATCTGTTTCAATAAACTGAGTTTTATAAGCTTAACTTTATATTAATTAAAGCTATGCATATTTTATCTGCTATTTTAAAGCCTTTATTCATTTATTGTTCCTATATTGATTTGGTTTATTTATGGACGCTCTTTAATATCTCAGGTCATCAGCGTCCGATTCAATTCAGGGCGTGAAACGGCCGACAAATTTTGCTCAGAGGCCTCTTCTTTAAGTATTGAGGTTCTTTTTCGTGACTCATATCTACAACATGGGACTCACGACTTTACTTCCCTTCCGAAGGAAGCCATACTTAGGATTTTTACCCCCAATCCTGGCCGGGTTTGAACGTTTGGGTTTAGGAGGCAAATATGGTTACCACTACACCACCAGTACCGACCTTGTTCCTATAAACTGTATTTTATGATTAAATATGTGTTAAGTATTCGCATTAATTATAGATTATACAAAAATTTATAGATTATACAAAATAGATTATACAATAATTATAGATTATACAAAAAAATTTTTTATAAAAAACTTTTAATTCACAAACGCATAATTTTAAGTCCATTCTTGTAAATTTTAAGGTCATCCAAATTCCAGCTATGCTGATTAGGTACGAGTTGAAATGAAAGAGTAGAAAATATTTTTAAAGGAAGGAAGCGCTCCAGACTAAAATTGCCTCCCGAACATTTGCCATTTATGAGGACTGAGGGAAAAAAAAAAAAAAAAAAAAAAAAAAAAAAAAAAAAAAAAAAAAAAAAACTCAATCAGTGAGGACGGTCCTGGTGGGATTCCAACCCCAAACCTCCCTCTTCCACGTTTTAACGATCTTGGCTCTGTAATGACAAAAGTTTTCATGTTCAAAATTACAGCATTTGACTATAATTCATAATTCAGGTGATCTTTAAAGTAAATGACATGTAATATCTACCATATGGTCGCGGTCCTGCGTAAAACCAATAATACGATTAATGGAGTTTAAGAATGAGTTGTAAATATAGTAAGTCACATTAAATAGTGTTTATTATTAAAGTAAAATAATACAACCAAAAATAGCGAAATGTTTTTAAAATAATATTGTCAGCATTCCGGTCCTATTGTTCAGCTTTAGGTTCTACAAAATTTAGGAAGAGGGCGGACATAATCCACTGTGCTGAGCAAGAAATCTCCTTATAAAGAACCTCTTCACCTCTTTCTGACAGTGATTTAAAATCTCACCGCAACGCTTGCTCAAGGCTGGTTGAGCCTTCGATTGGAGAGCGGCTATTTACATTACTGAGAGCTCAGTAGTACAAATAAAGAAATGATCGAAATTAATATATACAAGCCAACACATTAATCTGGATAGGCTCAGTCTAACATCATTAATGAACATCTCGCCCTGCTCACACCGGGAGTTTGTAAAACTGCATTATTACTATTTAGGAAAAGAGGAAATACTGTGAAGAGCATATAATATGAGTTTCCGTCACTTTCGTTTCTATTCGACTCTCCTTAAAGCCTTTGTGCGTTATTTGTAGGAAAGAATTTATCTAAAGAATGCACGAAAAACTCTCTGCACAAGCAACATTTACAAACTAAACTCCTGCGTGTAAAAACAAAGAAATTCCTTATTTTCAACGCTTAGAAAAGTGTCCTAGAAGTTTTCTACGTTTTGCCTATCGCAAGCCTAAATGTGGTAAAACCCACACCATAGCTTTCTCTTCGCTTCGTATTAAGAATGTCTTTTTTATGTTTGTGGGAAAACATGGTCGCAAAATAATAATCTCTTTTCAAAACAACAAAGTCCCTCGGAATGTTGTAGCTGAGGCAGATATAATTTTAATAAAAGCACGTTTTTCCACGTATAGGTGCTGTAGATTTATTTATTTTACTTGTCATTATGAGGTACTTGACAAAAAATTCGATTGAGGCAAACCAGTTGCTTCGTACCCATTAATAGACTGTACCATAAGCAAAAATATCGTATATGCAATCGAGGGTTGCTTCGTTTAAAATTATATTAGTCTGTCGAATAGTTCTGGTATATGCACTGACGGAGGTAAGTCTATGTCAAGTTGTTTATAGGCCTACGAGGATAAGTTCATAAGTTTCCGGCCTAAACCATTTTCTAAGTATGATAAAGACAAAAACAATACTTCACTTTTCAATATACTTACTCTTTATTGCAATACACTTCTCATATCTTTGAATTAACATTTCAGTTCCCCTAAAAATAGTCAGAGGTCTTGTCTGCAAAATGGGTTTAATCAGCATCCATCACTTCTTCATCACACTTAAATTTCCTTCCTCGAAGGTTCTTCGTGAGTTTTGAGAAGAGGAAATCGTCACTGGGAGCTAGATCTGAATTTTAGTGTGGATGCTCGATCTCCTTGAAACCACATTTCGTCACGGCTTCCTATGCAACAAGAACTGTGTGGACAGGCGAGCTGTCGTGAAGAAGACGCACATCACCACTCAGTTTTCCTCGCCTTTTCTCTTTGATGGAAGCACGTAGTCTGTGCAGTAGACCAGCATAGTACTTCCCATTTACTGTGGTGTTACTCTCCTTGAAGTCAGCGCAGAGTATTCCTTCATAGTCCCAAAAGATTGTGGCCATGATCTTCTTGGTTGATTGAGTGACCTTGGCCTTTAGAGGCGGTTCTTTGCCGGGTTTACGCCACTCCATTTGTTCTCTTTTGGACTAGGGACATAGTTGAGGACCATAGTTGCACTAACATTATTCATGTTTAAATGCCCATGAATAATTCAAGGACTGTTGTTTTAGAAAGGCCCAACCTTGCTGCTATTTCTGTAACTTTGAGCCGCAGGTCTTTCATAATTTCTCCTTCTACAAAAGCAGTGTTTTCAGGAAAGAGTACCTCCAAAGGCCGACCTGCACGCTACGCTCTTCGTCTTCAATGATTTCTCGACCTAATCTAAAAAGTTTGGCCCATTCTTTTACGTAGAATATGAGGAGGATTAATGATGATGACAACAACGATGATGATGGTGATGATGATGATGATGATAATAATAATAATAATAATAATAATAATAATAATAATAATAATAATAATAATAATAATAATAATAATAATAATAATAATGCCAATTGTCATTCCCATGAAATTGAGAAGGCTATCTTCAAATGCAAGTAAATGGTCTACTTTAAAAAAAAAATTAATTTAATTATTTCACTTATGAATGAATAAAATTTTATTTCTATATATCTGAATTAAGCAGCATGCTTTCATCACATAATATCTTCATCAATCCAATAATATTAGCTTCGCCTTAGGACAATGCAGATTCTTTGTAAATCCCTGTCCCCCGCTGTCCCTTCAAAACAAATAATGACGGAAAACGTACCTTAAACCGTAAAACAGATTATAATATGTGCGTTGTACAGTACAAGATATAAAGAAGTGGTTTGGTGTAAACCAATGGCCCATTGCAATGTCATGATTAAAAATCGAATTAACCTTTGAACCCACAAGAAAGACCGCCATTGAAGTAGCTGCCTTCTCAGTACTTCCATGTGCAACCTGTTGAGGCAAGCACATGCACTTGCTCTCAGATTTCTCTGCTGCTCTTGATAGCACCAGCAGTTTCATATGCAACCTGTTGAGGCATGCACATGCACCTGGTCTCAGATTTCTCTTCTGCTCTTGATAAACCAGCAGTTTCATGTGCAACCTGTTGAGCTATGCACATGCACCTGGTCTCAGATTTCTCTTCTGCACTTGATAAACCAGCAGTTTCATGTGCAACCTGTTGAGCCATGCACAAGCACCTGGTCTCAGATTTCTCTTTTGCTCTTGATAACACCAGCACTTTCATATGCAACCTGTTGAGCCATGCACATGCACCTGGTCTCAGATTTCTCTTTTGCTCTTGATAAACCAGCAGGTGCTACCCTGTACTTAACTGAACTACTCAAAAGCAATCAAAATTTTCATATTAAGTGCTAACGCAGCTACACCGCAAGGCGAAGTTATGCGTACCAAATACTGTGAACATCTTATTTGGCTGCCCGGTAGCATTTTTAATTGTTACATTTGTTTTGTGAATAGTAATAATTACTGACGGTGGTGCTTTCAGACTTTAGTACTAAATCAGTAAATTGAAAAGAACAGAAAGAAAATTAATTAAAATAAATTGAGAGTACCGCTTTAGTGAGAATAGAATCGGCTAGCACTATTCAAACTAAATGTGGCATAGTTCTTTGCTATAGTCCAATTACCAAATACTCTGCTTGCTGATAGCACTTTATTGGAGATCTCCTCACTATCCGAGTAAAGTTTACCTAAAAACAAAGATTTCGAAATTTTTAAAGAATTTGAAAGCATTTATCAATTTGCTGTCATTAACTCTTATGTTAATTTCTTCAAAATCTGAAATATTTAATTAAATTCCTAGCTTTATTTGATGAATATGTAATCAAAGTATTCTATAAAAGCTAAAAGCTAACATTAGTCAAAAGAAAATAACAAAAGATTAAGTTCTAAGAAAGTACTTAGATTTTTTTTTTTTTTTAAAGTAGTGATTAACGTCCGTTTTTACTACTGAGGCACCACAGGCGGTGGACACTGATGGTACATGAGATGAAATGATAAATTGGGAAAGGATTTATTTTTAAGGAAGGAAACATTCCAGACCTAAGTTTAGGGTACCTCCCCGGCATTTACCAGTTATGATGAATGAGGAAAACCTGGAAAAAATGTCAGTCAGGGAGGATTGTCGTGACAGGATTCGAAACCCAGACCTCCCTCTCACGAGTCCGCACCTTATGGACCTCGGCCACCCGTGGCGGCCCTTAGAAAGGTAGAAAGTGTTTATTCATTCATTTGAAGTAGACAAACTACAGGAAATAGTTGTTGTCTTTGATTTTTTATTCTTCTTCAGTGTATTTATATTTATTATATGTATTATCATACATAGTTCAAAATTTTATAACGCATTATATTTATTTTTATATTTCTTACTCGATTCCATTCTCGATGCAAAATACCAAATCGCCCATGTCCCAACAGAAGATTCGGGATTAGTACACGAGGTCTCTTCAAAACGTATCGCGAATTTTGAATTTCCGCGGGTTACGTATATTCGATTTTCGATTGTTTTGTGGCGTTATGTTGGTGCTCATGCCCCTCACTTTTGTTGACAAGCTCGGCCATTTTGAATGTTCCGTTAATTGTTGACAGCTATTTTGCTTGGACGTGTTTTGGCTCGTCTTCGATTTTTGCCTATTCCAAAAAATGGAACAAAGAATCTGTATCAAATTTTGTGTGAAAAACAAAATTAAGTGTGCAGATGCATTCCGAATGTTGACTGTGGCATATGGTGAAGCTACCTTGGACCAAAGCAACGTTTATCGGTGGTACAATGTTCTCAGAGGGTCGAGAAGATGTAAACGACAAAGAGCGTCCCGGACGCCCGAGCTCGTCAACAATAGGCGAAAACATTGAAGAAGTGAAGAAAATGATATTGGCCAATCGTCGAATCACCGTTAGAGAAGTTGCTGAGGACATAAACATATCGATTGGCTCGTGCCATTCGATCCTTACCAATGATTTGGACATAAGACGGGTCGCCGCAAAATTCGTACCAAAGTTGCTCAATTTCGACCAAAAACACCATTGCATTAACGTTGCTAAGGAGCTGTTGAACTCTGTCCGCGACCACCCAAATTTGCTCCAGAGGGTCATAACCGGTGACGGTGGGTTTATGGTTATGACGTGGAAACTAAAGCTCAATCATCCCAATGGATGCCGCCACACGAGCCAAGACCGAAAAAAGCGCGCAAAATTCGGTCGAATGTGAAGGTTTTGCTTACAGTTTTTTTCGATTGCAGGGACGTGATGCATCATGAGTTCTTGCCACAGGGTAGAACAGTCAATAAGGAACATTACCTGCAAGTTATGCGCAATTTGCGCGAAGCAATCCGCCAGAAATGCTCTCGGATTTGTGGAAGAACAAAAATTGGCTTTTGCACTATGATAACGCCCCTTCTCACACATCGTTACTTGTGCGCGAATTTTTGGGCAAAAACAACACACTTATGATGCCACAGCCACCGTGCTCCCCAGACCTGGCCACCTGTGATCTTTTTTTTTTCCCCCCCAAAACTGAAGAGGCCCATGAAAGGACGACGCTACGCCACGATTGAGGAGATAAAAACGGCATCGAAGGAGGAGCTGAACAAGATCACAAAAAACGATTTTTTAAAGTGCTTCGAGGATTGGAAAAACCGTTGGCACAAGTGTATAATATCTGGTGGGGATTACTTTGAAGGGGACAAAATAGATATTCATGAATAAATTAATAATTTACTCGCAATACTTTTTGAACAGACCTCGTATATATACTGAGAACACTGCGGAGCTATAACATGCTATCTAGTTTATTGTCCCTATCAGAATACATCAATGTGTAAACTGAAACTAAAACTTGACTTTAAGAGCTCACTTCTGAAACACTGGGCCCTTAATCTGCACACCTATTGCGTAGGAGATTCATAAGCTTTCAGTAGCTATTCTATTCGTGTAGTTGAAAACATAGGCTAAATATTGCAAGTATTAAATATATATAATTTATTCCATCAAATCTCGGAGGCTGTGTAAATAGCAACAGGTAATTAAATTAGCGAAATGGTCTTGTGACTATTACCTATGTATTAACTTTACGGAAGGAAAAAAAAAAAACCGCAAGAAGCGTCGGAAATGAAACACAGATCACTCCAGTTAGACGACAAATTGTGTTCTCGTGACTCATACACTGCCGATCACGAAAGCTCTAGGTCGACGGCAAAGTCTCGTGTGGAATTCCTGGTATGTGGTTCACGCTGCTATCTGATCCTCCATGGTAACTCAATATAGGTGAATGTGTGTATGTGTGTGTTCGAGCACGCGTGCGTTTGTATGTGTCTGTGTGTGTGTGAAGGTAACTGAAGATATTAAATTCTCTGCCAACACCCAAACCTTTGTGTTTGTTACCGTTTTAAACCACTGATGTAGATTTTTTAATTTATTTATTTCAAGGTGCTTTTATGTATTGCTCACTGATTTGCAATAACAAAATTCATGGATTTTTTTCACCTCTTTAGTTAAATTTCAGATTTCTCGGCAATATACGTGACACAATGATGACCATTCCACATTCATACTCCTGGCCTTGAGATCAAAGATCTTTTCACCTTTGCCAACACTAAAAGTAATTTTATTCGACAATGGTATAGGCAAACTGGTACGTTTCTAATAGCATTGCTCCTAAAATGGTTACACAATGAGGTATATTTTTTTATTAATTCCTATCTGAAAGCCAGTTGAGATGAAAGAATCATGCCATTCTATTCCACTAAAAATGCTTGTTAATATCATTATGTAGTTGCTTTTAGTTGAAACATGGAAAGCAGAAAGAAATAGTACTATATTCGCACGGCAGTACGCAATTCCTAACTGCCTTAAAAAAAATTAAAAAACGTGAACACCCTATACAAAATTTCCCTTATATTTGATTTTACAGGTTTTCCTCCCTTTTTCCCACTCGTATTGCAAGTATACTCGCCTCTGAGAGGCTATACAGTACAGGGTGACTATGATAGTGCTTCTCAGCATCTTTAACCGTCATTAGCGCACCCTGCATCTAGTCAGCTCAGGTAGCAGCAAAACGGTCATGTTTCTACCTAAAACAGTCTGAAAGTATCTAATTATGAATCAGTTACACTGTGTTTTACAGAAATAAAACAGTCGGTTAAATACTTGTCATCATTAATATACAAATTCTTTTAATGTAGTAGTCCTGTAACATTTGCACATTTTATTTGACAATGAAAATGGAGAGATTATACAATATTAATTTTCACAGTAAGACTCCGCGTTAAAATATCTTCGCTGAACTTATCTCATCTACAAATATAGCATTTTCTTTTGCCTTTTCTATATAACATTCTTTCCTTATTTTTCTTCTTCTTCCATTTTGACTACTTTCTTAGCAGTTTCTGCAAGAACTTGATGAAATAATGGTTCTCGCTTTGTAGTAAATTCCTTAAATCATATCTATTCATTTCAGGATTGAATATGTGGTTTCATTTAATATATTTAAGTTTCTTGTGGTCTTTTTGTGTATTTGAGCAACATACTCCTTCAAATACGTATGATATAGATAGATATCGGAGGGATTAATGGATTTTTAGCATCCTCCAGCACGTCAGCCTTTAAGGTTTATTGTGTTAGCCCATTGGGAAGGGCACTTTCTTTGTTTTCCAAAATTTGTTCCCTGTACAAGTTGCTGTATTTCGGTTCCAATGTTGACGCCCTTTCCGAATCTCCCCGGTTATAGAGAGGACCAATGTCTAGGATTGGACACTCAAACAGGATATGCGAGGCAGATTCCTCTTCCTGTTTGCACATTTTACAGGTGGGTTCATCTTTAGAGATCCACTTTTCGTAGATGTTTCCTCAAGTGACCCTGTTCAGTGATTAACGCAATTACTTTCCGAATTCCTCTTCATTCCAAATGGAGGAGGGACGAGGAGAGATTATTGCTGGAACCTAGGATAAATTTCCTACCTTGGATAGGTTTGCCATTATAGTTGATGTTTATCCCCAATATATGATTTTATCGCGGTCTTAGCAATATATAAGTACAGATTCCCATCATGGGCTCAGGGCCAAAAAAGGACATATCAGCACCCCTTTTTGCCAGCTGATCTGCCATCATTTCATTCACATAAATACACTGATGCAGTGTATACACATTGCAGTTGAAGCCTGTAGGGGGTACCAGGGCAGGCGAAGCATTTTGACACTCCCATACCAATTTAGATTTCACTTCGTCAAAGGAAAGAGCTTTTACAGCACTTTCACTATGTGAGAGGATGAGAGATTTTTATTTATTTTTACTTTGTGTATATGTTTTTTTTTTTTTTTTTTTTTTTTTTTTTTTTTTTTCTTTTGGATACCCAATATTTTTGCCTGAAAGAATGTAGTTAGAATGTTAGTGCCTGGAGATAGGTCTTATTTACCTACTTCCGAATGTATCCCTTTGCAGGATCCATCAGAGTACCAAGTAAGTTCGTTATCTTCTTTTGTGTGCATAGTTCCTTCCATGCTATCTTCTCGAGATCCGAGAGAAACCTACATGGAAGTAAATTACAGTACTGAGTATGCATTAGGTCTGACCTCATCCTCAGTTCTGGAATGTCCAGGAGATTTAGGATGGAAATATGTCCGGTTGCAGCAAAACTACTTCTGCAATGTCCTATGTGTACCAAGTGACGTACCGTGAGTCTAACCTCCGCTTGTATATAACTGTCTATGAGGGAGGCGCAGCAAAGTTTCCAGTGCAATGATTGGCGTGCTTTTGAAGGTCTCCGTAACGTAGACGTCCTAATCTCTGTGGCTTGGTCGGTCCTGTTAGTATAGTGGTTACCATATTTGCCTCCTAAACCCAAGATCGCGGGTTCGAACCCGGCCAGGATCGATGGATTTTTTCCGGGCGTAAAAATCCTAAGTATGGCTTCCTTCGGAAGGGAAGTAAAGCCGTGGGTCCCGTGTCGTACATTCACGGCACGAAAAAGAACCTCAAGCCTGAAAGAGAGGCCTCTGAGCAAAATTTGTCGGCCATTTCACGCCCTGAGTTGAATGGGACGCTGATGACCTGAGCTGTTAATGAACGTCCATAAATAAATCAATAAAAAAAATCTGTGTCTTGGTAAACTTACATGCTATAGTGATTTTTAAAGTTGTCCGCCACCAGACAATAGCGCTATAAGATATCTGGCATCTAACTGTTGCGAAAAAAGACCAATGATTAATTGTGGCTTAAGGCCCAAGGTGGATCCAATAATGCATTTGGTGATTATGAGAGGCCACCTGGCTCTATCTCCATATTATTAATATGACTTTTCCAGACAGTTTCGTATCCAGTTTGAGAGCTAATATATGACACACTCAAAATATTCTAGGCTTGAGATTTGCAGTTTAAGATTGCCTAAGGCTTGGAGATTCCTCCTGTTTGTAAGTGGAACGACAACTATTTTAATAGGATTTATGCATAGACTCTCCTAAATATTCCAGATGTGAATTTTTTCAGTCAGTTGTTCAGCATGTTTGGAACTGTATTGTAACTTTCCCAAAAAGTATCACTGCTATATCATCTGCATAACCTTGTATGTAATACTCTTCCCGAGCTGTCTACCACGACACTCCAAAGAAGGGGGAGGGGGAGGAAGAAAATCCACTGTGGGGAAAACCCTCGCATGACAATTCTTTTTGTTTCCCCCAAAAGACTAGCAATAATATTTCTGCTCCTAAGCATGGAGCAGCCAAAACCAAGAGGAGTTGTCAAAAGCAGCCTCTATGTCTAGGAAAGCCTCTAGGACTATTTCTTTCCTTGCCATGGAATCTTCCAGTCTACTAACAAGGCTGTGTAACGCAAGATTAGATGACTGGTACGCGTATTAATTTCGACGGAGTGGAGTGTCGGACAACCCCCTCCTTCGGATACATCATTCAATCAGTCTTTCCCCACTCTTTAGAAGAAACAATGCAAGTCTTGGTCGATAGGCTTTTGCTTCGGTGTAAGTATTACGACCGCGCTTAGGAATAAACATAACCCTGGTATGTCTCCAGGTCTGAGGATCATAGCTGAAGGCTGTACTGACCCGAAAGAGGTTACAGAGAAAGATATTAAGGGAGCAGGAAAGATATCATCTACGCCTATTACGTATAGTTTAAGTTTAATCGCTCTTTCCACATCAAGCATAAGGCATATGCAACAAAAATTAAAATATGTTCATGAAAACTTACTTTTATCAAGAATTTTTCAGTCTGCAACGCGTAATTTCTCAAAGCTGAACAAAGAAGAAGAACTACTCTTATCACATTATAGCCTGTTTATTGTATACCTATAAGCAGAAGTACAAATGAAAATACCAAATTGTTAATCATTAATTAAAGGGAAATTATTTGTAGTATTAAAAAAATTCCTAATGGCATGTTAGACCCTAGTGTGAGGTGTTCGATATATAGTAATTGAACTGTCCGTTAAAATCGCTTTCACCATCAATCAAAGTAATATCTTACTTCGTGGAAAGCATAAAAACAAACAGTATTAAACAAATTCCAAAAATATAAGCTTTTATATGAAAGCGCTTACTGAATTTCCGATTCTCATTGTTCCTCCTGCTCTGTAAAGGACAGGAGTATGTAAATAATACAATTAGTAAATATGCATATTTAGTTTCCAAGCATTCGTCTAAAATGAATAAGTGGCACGTATGGAATATTTTAAATTATTTCTCTTTAATGTATAACCATGCTTATTTACACATTTGCAGTCTGCGCGCACTACTTTCAAAATAAAATTGTTAAAGTATTTAACTTTTCACTTGATTCTCACACACATATGCAGTAAGAATCCATTTTAAGAATATTTATTAAATAAAAATATGAGTACACTATATTGCAGCAGTTCTCCGGCCCATCCTCACTGAAATATAAATATAATATATATGTTGTAACCATCATATTTTGTTATTTTAATTAGTAATAATATATATTATGTATATAGTGTGTATCATTAGGTATAACTTTAACATGCTAATTGTATGTCATCAAAAGAGAAAGTTCTCTGGTGTCACTGTCTACGGTAGTCCAGCCAGCAGTTAGATTAAACCTCAATTTCCAACGTATCAGCAAGACTTCTCGTACATGCTTCTTAGAACGTGTAAGCTGTTGTGCCTGCAGCATATACGGCAAACATTTGACTGTGTAGTGAGCATTTTAACAGAAGAGAACTCACATAATTGCTTTAGAAGTAAGCTAAAAATACTGTATGCTGAAAACAGGACTCCTTGCAAAGAATAGTAGAGCTTAAAATATTTGTTTAGTTGACATTAATTGAATTAAAGGAGCCACTGTGACAACATTAAAGAATGATAATGCAGTAGTCCGTTACCTGATAACAGCTGCGCAATTTCTGAGGTGGAAAAAGCCTCTTGAGATTCACTACTGTCACATTCAGAAGACCGACCATTATCACTGGTAGAAAGTTCATTGATGGTGGAGTTAATTTACATTGGACACCCAGTTCTCCAAAGTCACAACTCTATTCCCTGTATCTTCAAGTACAAAAGTCGCTCTAAGGATATGTTTTCAGACATGACACATGACATGTCCAGCCAGACACGGTTATTGAAACGTGGGAGTGCCAGTTGAACCCAATGTTAAAGGCAGATAAAACGTTGGAAGAAATTTTGGTGCCTTTTGCAAAATCGTATCTCGAACCCCTTAATCCCAGGAATGATTTTGTTGGAGGGCGCACAAACTGCAAACTATTTATCGTGAAGCATCTGTACAAGAAAAAATGTTCTTTTATAACGTATGTAGTTTGTTAATAAAACTAAATCTTATCCCGTAGGTCATCCTAATATTCACACAGACAATTTTCCAAATTTAGAAGACGTAAATGCGGTTTTAATAAAATTCTTCGTCCAACTAACCTATACCATCTTGTGCTTTACACACGCATAGGTACAAATGTAATGTTTCCACTATGTAATGCATGTGCTGAAACCCAAAGCAAGAGAAAATGCATTCACGACGAAGAGGCAAAAATTCTTTCAGGAACATGGATCATAGACGAAATCAAGGTGGCCTTGGACCACGGTTATCGCATCTTGAGCATAACAAAATTTTGTAATACGAAATGTTTCAATATGACCCATACACCGGCTAAAAGGGGTTCTTCGAGGACTGCATCAAGCAAATTTTGAAAATACAGACTGAGGCTTGGTGATCATATGCGGTAGCCAGGATAAAAAGGAAAATTCCGTTCAGAACTTCTTGGCGAGATAGGCGACTATGAGTGCCGCATACAAACCAGAGGAGTGGGTACCACCACTGGTATATTATCGGGAAATATGTAGCATTAGCTGGTAGGGTGCGTTAAAGGTGCGTAAATCTCACGATTCAGTGAGTTACACATTCTACGTTCAAGTGTGGCGATAAGACGGTAACCGTTTGTAACATAAAGGACATTACTTTAGATTGAGGTAATCTGAAAAGGATAAATGCAGAAGTAATGTGGGATATGGTACTTAGGGATAATGTAAAAAAGGGAAATAAAAACAACACTCGAACTTCGGGGAAATCTCTTTGTACTTTGGTTACGGAATCATTCATAAAAACGTTCCGATTGGTCGTCAATAAATGCGTGTTGGATGATAATTTTGAAACTTATCCATACGGATATAAAAGAATACGTAGAAACGAAACGTAAAATTCAGCTATTATGCTTCATTTAATTTCTACTTATACCTGTTCTTAATTTCCTGCCCTCTATAATTTAAAACCATTTGTAAAGTTTATTTAATACTATGGACATTGCCACAATGCCAAAATATTTACAAAACAGCGATATTGGATTTTTCCTTTGATATTGCATCAGGAAATCGCAAACATCCGGAATTCGTACAATATGTTAATACCACATCACAATCCAAAATACGCCTATTAGAACACAAAATGTGAAACTCTTCAAATTCTGAAATAATGCTCCGCTCTACAGTGCACACAATTCAGCCTTTGCCATGTTAGTAACATAATATGCACTGGACTCTTTATTCAACGCTATAAGCCCACCTCACCTACCCTACGTGGTAGTCGCGGCAAGATCACTCAACACTCAGTGCGCAAACAAAACTGTGCTGAGAATTGAGAACGCAAGAAACGTCTTCCTACCTTCTGCATGTAACAATCATCTGCCACCTCAACGAGGCACCTTTCTAATAATAAACAACGGAAAGTCAAAACAGAAAACAATATCCACTTTCTGGACGTACATAATGAATACTGATTGCTTCGGCGTTAGTAAATACAACACTTTTTTCTGTCTTTTACGTGCTTTTCCCGCACCATTATTCTTTTCTATAAATATTCTTACTCTTTTACAGGCAACATTCTACTGGCCTCACGACTGCGTCTACCCACATTCGGGTCAATTTCGTAAAAATTACACCAGAACGTTGAGAGCACAAGATTAATACATCGTTATCAACTACATTATTTAATTATTTATTCTGAAACCATGGTAACAAATTAACACATACTTCTTTTCACTTTACTGTAAAAAAATAAAAATTAGTTGATAATGTATGATATCATGTATGTACCGTAATTTATTAACGCTATATTCCACTTTATTGTACATACGTGTGTCAATATTAAAACATGTGTGTACCTACAAAAAATGTTACACTACATAAATAAAAGATGTTTGTACTTGCTGAATAAAACATGTATGGACTTCCAAACAAAATACAATGTAAATTATTTTAAAACTCCGCCAAAGTATGTTAACTACCAGACATATGTATGAGTGTATTATTTAAAAATCATATATGTACAATAAAGCAAACAAAATTGTTACATTACTGATAATAATTTGGATTTGGGCTTTCGTGTTGCCCTGCGGGAAGATTGAAGTGAGGAAAATTCAGTGTTACTAAATTATATCCATCCATAAGGAGAGTAATTGGAGTGAAATTGGATGCAAATTAGTGTTTTGGAGGAAAATGCAGTGTTGCCAAACTATATCCATCCATAAGGAGAGTAATTGAAGGGAAATTGGATGGAAATTTGGTGTTTTGGAGGGAAATTCAGTGTTGCCAAACTATATCCATCCATAAGGAGAGTAAATGGAGGAAAAGTGGATGGAAATTTAGTGTTTTGAAGGGAAATACAGTGTTGCCAACCTAACTGCCTGTAAAGGGGCCTATACTGAGCATCTGTTTCTCTATGATCTAAGAACAAATATCAGCTATGCAATTTCAAGCAATGTTACAGGCAAGAATATTAGTGGTGAAGATTTTTTTTTATTTGAATGGCGTTGAATGCCCGTTTTTACTACAGAGGCACCACAGGCAATGGACACTCATTATACATAATATGAAATGATAAATTGTGAAAGGGTTTTGTTAAGGAAGGAAACGTTCCAAGCCTAAGTTTAGAGTACTTCGCAGACATTTGCCATTTATGAGGACTGAGGAAAACCTGGAAAAAACCTCAGCTAAGAAGGATAGTCCTTGCGTGATTCGAACTGCAGATCTCCCGTTCACGAGTCCGCGCCTTAACGACCTCGGCTATCCGTGGCATTGGTAATGAAGATGAAGAGTGTGTGAATTTTGATTCTGTTAAGAAACCTGATATTTCTGATGAACTTGAACATCGCACAGCAGGATGTGAGTACTTCTTTTGATGATACTACTAATACTAGAGAGCAGTTTCCAACTGATTGTGCTAGTTTTCCAGATATTTTAAACGTAGACACAAAGAAACATATTAAACGGCATGATCCTTGCAAATTCCAAGATCCATTTCCGAAAGATGCTAAGCAAAATAACAGATGTTATTTTATTAATTACTATGAAAAATTAACCAAATCTGGATTAAAAATGACAAGAGAATGGCCCTGTTAAAAAGGAACTTTGTTTATTGTGAGCTATGCCGATCATTTACTAACCGCTGTTCAGCATTTTTTCATTTTGCCTTGATAAATGACATTCGTGGTTGGCAGGTTTTATAAAAAAAAAAAAAAATAAATAAAATAATAAATAACATACGAAATGTCTCATTCGCATTTGATGGCATGCGTTGTTTATAATGTCTTAAAAAAGAAAAGAAACGAAATCTGGATAATCTGGAATGTGAAATTAGCATGGAAACAGTTTTTTGATCGGTTATTTAATGTCATTATTGCATAATCATATCTAGCTTTACGAGGTTACAGAGAAGAATTAGAAGAAGAGCTGTGAAAAGTTTTAGCTATTGTGGACTTATTGTCTAAGTGTGTTCCGGTATTACAGCAACATGCACATGGACCGGAAGCATCTGAAACATACCTCGGTCCAAAAATCCAAACTGAATTAATTCAGCTATTATCCACGGAAGTAAACATAAACTTGTGAATGAAATAAAGTCTGCACAAATTTTATTTAATTTTAGATACTACCCACGATGCAAGCAAAAAAAGACCAATTAACAAAAATGTTCAGATATGTTTACATAGTTAAAAAGTATTTTGAACACCTTGTGAAATAAAAATAAACAAAAGCTTTTTAGGATTCAAAGAGATGGAAGACCATACTGCTGCGTCACTGGAAGCCGAAATTCTAAACTCAATGGATGAAAAGCGTATTTCATTAACTAAATGCCGTGGTCAAGTTTATGTATGACTTTGCAGCGAATATGTCCGGGACCTATAAGGAGTAAAAGCAAGGATTGAACATCAGCAGAAAACCGCTAAATATATTCACTACAATGCACATACTTTGAGTCTAGTTCTACATTACGCCTTTAGATACGACCTGAAAAAAAAATGTTTTTGATATAAATAAACAATTTTATTTGCTTTTCAGGCAAAGTACAAAACAATGGGGAAATGCTATTGCTAGCTTACAACTCTCTACAAAGTTTAGTTCACACGTTGGTCATCAAGATTGCACACAATAAACATTGTTAATTACATGTTATGAAGACTCTGCTTTAGTGTTGAAATCAAAATATACCAACAACGTAATGAAGCCAGTGCTTTTAAAAACAAATGGTCATTTTTGAATTTGTTTTTCAATTAGTCCTGCATTCCAAAATAGTTGAAGTTGTAAATTCGGTATCAAAATTACTGCAATCTTACGATCTTGAGCTTTCCCGAGCTTCAGTGCTACTCCAACCCACTTAGAATTTTGCTTTATGGTTAAAGAAATAATTTCCATGAAACAATGTCCAGCAGCGTCTTGTCAAGCAATGGGGAGTTGATGTCAAATTTGAAAACGAGAGATTCCTCAAAACTAAGAGGTATTTTGATGAAGTGGTGCAAGATGAGCGTTGTCAGACGT
Organism: Metallyticus violacea; assembly: GCA_030762175.1. Taxonomy (NCBI): domain Eukaryota; kingdom Metazoa; phylum Arthropoda; class Insecta; order Mantodea; family Metallyticidae; genus Metallyticus; species Metallyticus violacea. The sequence continues at coordinate 68,477,499 of CM060832.1, forward strand.
TGAAAAATATTTTCAAGTAAATGTGTTTCATATACATTAGATATCATTGTTGATCAAATCAAAATTAGGTTCAATTCTATGAAATGATTAAGTGATATGTTCACCTTACAGTTTTGTGTACTACAAAATACAAAGAATTGCACAGTAAAGCACAACACATATTAATTTTAGTACGTTGAAGACTTAAGAGAAGATTTCTCATTTCGGGTGTCAGTTGAATATTCCGGGCTGTTATGCCGTGGTCTGCTGGATATGAACTTTCCAGTCGTTTCGTCCGCAACTAGGGCGGACATCTTCAGTGGCGTGGACGTAGCTTCCTCCGTTGATTCACCGCGTCTGAAACGTTGGCCGTTGGTGTCGCTATATTTATAGTGCCAGAGCTCTCCGATTATTACCGCCGCGGGTGGCCGAGGTCGCTAAATCGCGGACTTGTGAGTGGGATGTTTAGGGTTCGAATCCCGCCAGGACGGTCCTCCCTGAATGAGTTTTTTTCCAGGTTTTCCTCAGCCCTCATAAATGACAAATGCCGGGGAGGTAACCTAAACTTAGGCCTGGAACGTTTCTTTCCTTAAAAATGAATCCTTTCCCAATATAGCATTTCATTTCATGTATCACCAGTGTCCATCGCCTGTGGTGCCTCTGCAGCAAAAACGGGCGTTAAACACCATTCATTCTCCGCTGATTGGTCCAGGTAGAGCGGCGGCCGATCGGCTGGTGGAAGGAGCCTGGGCTCTCCTGTGCTGCTGCTCTCTTGTGATAGGATCGCTATGTTATTATGTGCTGGATATTGTACTTTGTTTTTAATTGCTCGAAACCAGTTGCTGTTAAGTTTCAGGGCCTCTTCTTTCCTGTTGAAATTATTAGGATGTTTGTGGATTTCGATGACTTCACGTTGCAGTCTAGCATGGTAGTGTGTCATGGATGAGAGAATGTTAGTGTCCACTTGATGTGTTCCTCCTCTGCTTCGATGGCGCGTTCTGCTACCGCGGACTCATCTGACCTAGACGGCAGTTCCTTTCGTGTTCTTTGAGTCTGGTGTTGATGCGATGTAGGCCGAACCGCAGGAGCAGAGAATGCGGTAGACACCGGACGACGACAAATGGGTCCCCGGGATCTTTGAGAGAGCGTAGTAAGTTTCTTAACTGCTTAGTAGGCTTGAAGACGGTCTTGACAGCGTGGCGTGTTAGTATGTGCTCAATACGATCTGTGACGTTTTTTTTAAATAAGGAAGAAAAACTTGGCCCTTAACATGAGATTAATATAGGTGGACAGTTGGCTTTCCTAGACGTTCTGGTTAGCAGAAAAGTCAACTTTACATTGGGTCACACGGTCTACCGTAAGCCCACTCATAATGACCGCTATCTAAATAAAAACACCAATCATCATCCAAAGCAGAAAAGTGCCATGATCAAAACTCTCGTAAATCGTGCTTCGCGGATTTGTGAGCCCCAGCTACTACCACAAGAACTGCGTCACCTAGAACTAGCATTACAGTCCAATGATTACTCAATTCAGGAGGTCAAAAGTGCCAGCCAAAAACCGGACCAATCTCATGTTAAGGGCAAAGTTTTCTTCCTTATTTCAAAAAGTCACAGATCGTATTGAGCACATACTAACACGCCACGGTGTCAAGACCGTCTTCAAGCTTACTAAACAGTTAAGAAACTTACTACGCTCACTCAAAGATCCCGGGGATCCTTTGTTGTCGTCCAGTGTCTACTGCATTCTCTGCTTCTGCGGTTCGGTCTACATCGGCACCACACAACGCAGCATCAACACCAGACTCAAAGAACACGAAAGGAACTGCCGTCTAGGTCAGATAGATGAGTCCGCGGTAGCAGAACACGCCATCGAAGCAGATGGGGAACACATCATCAAGTTTCAGGACACTAACATTCTCTCATCCATGACACACTACCATGCTAGACTGCAACGTGAAGCCATCAAATCCACAAACATCCTAATAATTTCAACAGGAAAGAAGAGGTCCTGAAACTTAACAGCAGCTGTTTCCAGCAATTAAAAACAAAGTACAATATCCAACACATAATGACATAGCGAGTTATGTTATTATAACGAGAGAGCAGCAGCACAGGAGAGACCAGGCTCCTCCCACCAGCCGATCGGCCGCCGTTCGTCCCGAACCAAAGTACGGAGAGCTCTGGTACTATAAATATAGAGACACCAACGGTTAACGCTTCAGACGCAGTGAATCAACGGAGGAAGCTGCGTCCACGCCCTGAAGATGTCCACCATAGTTGTGGACGAAACGACTGGAAAGTTCATCTTCAGCAGACCACGGCCGGAAAATTCTACTGACATCTATGTCTCCGGCCGTGAAAGCCTACGTTCTCTCATTTCATTACAGTGCTTCAAAAGCGCTTAAAAAGATATAGAAGACAAAATATCTGTTCGAGAAATGGCACACCTGTTCCTAATGGAAAATTAAGCTTTAGCGTCAAGTATATCAGGCCTTTGCATTGTTTCCGTTTTATTTCTCTCTCTACCTGTAACTGGTGCGTCGGCTTCTCAAAATTAAACATTATTAAAGTATTTTATGTACCACCATGTCACAACGCCATTAAGGGGATTCAGCATTACAAGCATTGTTGATCTGATTTATTTATATACGCCCTTTAACATTTCAGGTCATCAGCGTCCCATTCAAATCAGGGCGTGAAACGGCCGACAAATTTTGCTCAGAGGCCTCTTTTTCAGGCTTGATGTTTTTTATTGTGCCGTAAATGTACGACACAGCACCCACGGCTTTACTTCCCTTCCGAAGGAAGTCACATTTAGGATTTTTACGACCGAAATAATCCATCGATCCTGGCCGGGTTTGAACCCGCGATCTTGTGTTTAGAATGCAAATATGGTTAGCACTACACCATCAGGACCGACTAAAGTATCGGGTGTGAGGGAACATGAATGAAGCAGGGGAAACATTTGCCTCAAAGAATGCTAGACGTTTTTGCCGCTTCCAATGATCCTTTAAATTCTTCATATTACAGTGTGCCTGTTGCAGATTTTTAGGTAAGCGTTGTACCATGTATTTAAAAATTATACTTTATTTCTTAATATCCTACACTACCACCACCACCACTACCACCACCACCACCACCACCAATAATAATAATAATAATAATAATAATAATAATAATAATAATAATAATAATAATAATAACAATTCTGCCTATCGGAAATAACAATACAGGCAAAATGTAATGCCCAGGACTCTCCGAGGTACTGTTAGCTTATCAAATTTGATATTTACTGCGGTCAAAGACCTGCTACTGTACCCATGTGCTTGAACATGAATCGTTTTGCTAGGGGGTTTCAAATTAAACTTTGCAGGAATGGCCGAACCTTTCTCCGTTACGCCACTGATAGTTTTCTTAACACGCCAAGCGCCTACTATAGTAACGTCCAGCTGTTGAAGCATGTGACTTAGTTATTGTGTGCTCCATGAGAAGTTTCTTGGGAGGTATGTGCAGAATGAGCAACGACAGCTTAATCTGAGTTAGATTAAAGCTCAGTTTCCAACGTATCAGTAAGGCTTCTCGTACATTCTTCTTAGAACACGTCAGCTCTTGTGCCTGCAAGATGCATATGATTGTGTATTGAACAGTTTAACAAGAGAGAACTCATGTAATTGCTTTAGAAGTAAGCTAAACACACTGAATGCTGAAAACAGGACTGTTTTGTCTGTATTTGTTTAGTTGACATTGATTCAATTATAGGAGGCCCTGTGACAACGTTAAAGAATGATAATGCACTAGTCCGTTACCTGATAACGGCTGCGCCGAGGTGGAAAAAGCCTCTTCAGATTCACTACTGTCGCATTCAGAAGACCGCCCATTGTCCTGGCAGAAAGTTCAATGGTGGTAGAGTTAATTTACATAGGACACCCAGTCCTCCAAAGTCACAACATTTTTTCCCTGTGCCTTCAGTTTCAAGTGTCCCTAAGAACATGTCTCCAGATTCATTATGGCCCTTTCTAAACTTTAACCCATGTCAATTGGAGTAAAGTCGCACATGTACGGAGACAGTCTAACTATTGTTACGAGCAAGGGTTATATCTATTTTAAATTTCCCCTCTGCATGCATTTTCGCATTGCTGAATCATAGAGCATTTCTTTTCTCATATCACACTGCACCGCTAGGTCGATGCAGTCATTAAACCATTTCCGACTTAACTGCATGTTTGGGAAGTGTTTTATCCAATTGTATATTTTGGTATAGGGCATTGTGTAGTAGTAACAAAATTTGAACTCACTTTTCGAAGTTATTCATTTGTGCTCGATAGTCTCCTTTGGTAGTACCAGCTTTATATACTAAGGTGGTGTTTTTCAGGAACGCGTATCATAATTAACCTACTGGCAGCATTTCCATCGGCACATAAGCCTTTTATCGCCAGACACTGCCAACATTGATATAAGTTAAATTGCTGTCTACCCAGTTCTGGTCTAAATAAAATAAATAAATGAATAAATAAAAGTTTTTCTTATTTGCAAAGATAATTAATACTTCTCACATATCTGCTACGCCAACTTATAATTTATATCTAAATGTTTCTTCCGGGCTTGGAAGCCATTGTCTGTTGAAGTTAAGGTGTCCAAAAGTTTCATCCCCACCTGCGGAGGACATCTTCAGTGGCGCGGTCTGAGTCTTCTAATTTATAGTTTTTCGATCACAACCTATCGTTTCCTCCTGCATTTAAATTCCAGCTGATGTAATACATTTCTCCTCAAGGAAAGTGAATTTTCTCTCGTATGACAGGGAGTAGTGTAGAGCAACTAGGTGCAATCTTTCTCTCAATGTGAAAACTGTTCTTCGTTTTACGCATAGATCAAAATCATCTAATTTTAAGTTTATTTCTTTTGGTCTTATTAGATAGTGTAGAAGTGACAAGGAGCTTTCTTCTTTCTACTTACATAACTGTTATCTAAATTAGCCAATCAGATACTTCACTCGTATTTAGCTACTTCTTCTGTTTGTCGGACAAGAGGAATGGCCAGCTGCTTCCATTTACTTTCCTCATATAGGGGAGACCGTTTAATTGGGGATAGAGAGGAAGAAAAGGATGGTTATCTGGTTGTTGGGTTTTAAATAATCAGAATACTCATAGTATTTGTAGAATCAATGAAGCTCTCCATCTTTTCTCCCGCCGCTGTCTCGAAGTGTCGCTATGCCACAGCTAGATTCAACAGAGCGCTGGAATTTTGTTACCTTTTCAGGTCAACAGGGTAAAGAGTCGGGAACTAGGTAATGTATAAAAGAAAATGTTAAAGCTGGAGATGACATATAGTATTTACTTGTGTTGCTCGCTCGATGTTAAGGGTCACCTTTTTAAGTTCGGTGGAGCGGTTCTTAGATCACACTTGCACTATAACCAGACCAATTGTCCTTCACTCTCTCCGGATAGCTAAACCACACTCTTACTAGATAGCTCAATCCACTTTCTATCCATGGACCTCGAAATCCCAATCTTTTATCAAAATATTCCTTCGTCCGGTTGTTAGACCATCTCCTACCATTTCGAACTATTATTCCTAAACATATCTATCTATTCGCCGAGGGGCGTGCATATACTTTTCCTAGGATTCCTGATTGGACGTACCTTAGGCCTTAAATTTAAGCTACTATTTCCCCTATGTCTCCCATATGTCAGCCACTATGGTTCATTTCACCCACAATGACTTGTTGTCTTTAATCTGTTCTATATTACGCTTTGCCTTCGAATTTTAACAAAGTTAAGCTTTTCCAGAAACCTTAAAGGGGCGACCCTGTTTATCCAAAGGCTCTTGCAACAAAACACAAAGGAGGCACTTGGCCATCTGTTCCCTGTCCAGCACAAAACACATTCACAATCTTCATTTTCTGGCTTATTTCTAAAGTTTCTGTCCGCCAGTTTTTTTTTTTTTCCTTCTCACTACCCATGAAATACACAGATAACTTAACTACTTATGTGAAAACACATTAATTGTAATACAAATTATATTATATGTAATAGATTACACTAATTTCAGTGATATTTTAACTGGGTACGGCATCTCACAAATACTGCCTCAATTTTAATGAAATTTGCTACTATTTTTCGGGATTGACTGTGCAAAGTCTTTCCTTTCTTACAAAACATTAAAAACAATAATATAAAACGTTATAACACACTATAAAATATTGCTCCAAATGAAATACACTCGGACACTAAGGTTACGCGATGTTTGCAATAGAGCGATTCATGACATCACTCAAGCTGGCTTGGGCGCTAATAACCCTAGCTGTTTTGCGCCCTTTAAACAACAATCATCATCATCATCATCATCATCATCATCATCTTAAGCTGACACATGTTGCTGTTCCCCAAGTGCTGAGGCTGTTATTCATAGTGGAACACATACGAACGGTGATTGTATAGTATCAGCATGTGAGGAAAAAAAGTACTTCACCAAAACAGCTGAGTTTGGTGGTATTTATGCCAGAATGGCCAGTTCTTTAATACGAAGGCAACTGTTACCATTCATTATGGAAAAAAATATTTTTCTGCTCGTGGAACACGAAGAAGGCACAAAGTGTTTAATTTGTGACAAACAGCCACATCATAATAAGAAGTTTAATTTATCATCATTGTGCGCGTCACAGAAAAGAGTTGAAAAATGCCAGGAAACGGAACGTAAAGCATTATTGAAGGAACTGAAAGAAAGTGCTGATGAGAATTGCTAAAGTAGCAAGCACTTTGTCTGTTCGTCTCAGCTACAGAAAACTACTAATAACAAGGAAACTGCAGAAGAATATTTGCCAAAAAAGTTTTAAGAATGATAACGAGGAGAAATGTCTATATTTGGCAGATTAATTTTGAAAACTTCATATTTGCATAGATTATCTCTGGTTCATTATTTCCTTGATTTTACGTACTTTTGAGTAGGGTTGGATAGGATTATTGTAGACAAATTATGCTGATATTTATGTGGGTAACTCTACAGTGGGCCCTGACAATAAGAAACTACTGTAAAACGTTTGTTTAGTAAAAAGGTGTGTTTTAAGTCTAAAGTTTTGTGTTGTTGCATAGGCCACTAGCTCTAGTATAAAGTGACAGGTGTAGCTCCTTAAACACAAAGTATTATTTAACTGTTTCTTGTGTATCAGCCTTTTCTGTCTTTTCCTTTTGGGGTATTTCTCATTGATATTGTCATGAAATGGCTGGTTCTTCATAAGTTCAAGTAGCAACTCATTGAAAATGAGAAGTTTACCAAAGATGTTGATCTTTCCTGATTCATTGAATTGCAGAGATAAGTTTGTATGCGTTAGAAAGGACAAAAGCTTCTCTCTACTTAAGACACTATATTGGTGCTAATGTTACTACTAGGGAATGTAATCTGTATACGGCTTTAAATATGTGTTTGTCTTTTCTAATTATTTCATCATTTAAGTGCTGGGGACATAAAACTTCGAGCTCTGATTTCAAGCGGCATTTTAAAATACATGTAGATTTGTCTTTCGAAGAACGATTAATGCATTCGTGGGAAAAAAAGTGCTAATTGTTGAAGAAATTTAGAAGTATCAGCGACAGAACAATATTGAACCTTTTTAATGTCTTGAACTTTAGCGGTAATTTGCACTAAATTTTATACTATTTCAAAAAATGTATATGCTAATATTGCTGAAAAATCCTTATTGCAACAGCTTACCATGTTTCCCTGCTGAAAGTTTGTCCTTTTTTCCCGCTTTTTCACAAATACTGCTAAAGATTTCATCAGTGCTTTTGTTTGTTTGTTTGTTTATTGAATTAACTGGTGAACGCTTCTTCTATCTCTTCTTCTTCTTCTTCTTCTTCTTCTTCTTCTTCTTCTTCTTCTTCTTCTACCTAAACCTAAATCAAGGAAATTCTTTTGTACAACATCGATTAGAAAACCAGTGATCTGGAAAATAATAAAAAATGCACATTCAACTTTACTTATTCTATTTGAATTAATTTGAAAGCCTAACTGCTCTGCAATCTAATTCTAAATAACTGGTTTGCTTTCAAAAACAGTGATTTATAATTACCGCATTATTATGCAATCACTTTTTTAAACTTTGAATTTGAATTCCACGGGTGTCTGTTAACGCCCTCCTACGGTGATATGTTGGATACAGCAACTTTAGGGCAAAATAATAATAATAATAATAAGAAGAAGAAGAAGAAGAAGAAGAAGAAGAAGAAGAAGAAGAAAGGATTCCATTGCTATCCGCAAAAAAAAAATGTTTTAGGTATTTTCAATGACTAACATTAATTTGTGAGCCAAACAATTAATGAAGATCTCCTGAGGTTCAAAGTGCATTAAATTATACTTTCTGACACCAACATCTAACATTGTCCTGTAAGTTTAGAGTTATAGTCATATGCTCTTAATACACTGAAACGTTTGCGGGATAATTGGTGTCATTTTTAACGGAAGAAAATCGCCGATGAATATTTCAAGTTTTATAAATATGTAAGAAATATAGTGTTAATTCTTTAAACAACAAACGAATTGTGATCTTGCAACAAAAATCAATCCTCGTAAATACTTTATATTGCGAACCAATTCAAATAAACATTCCTACCAACACAAAAAACACAACATGTTTGCTTTTAAAAATGATATAGCATAACACCGTGTAGATGTTAAGTTAGAAAACTTTTCTTTCTGCAGAGAATATTTCACATTATTCCACATAGGATTAATGCGGCAGTTCATAAGTTTTTTTTGGGGGGGGGGCGATCAATAGCTCTTGCTTTGAAATATATGAATTCTTGTATAACTCAAAATCGCTAAATTTGTAGATGCTGAGTTTTGCAAAAATGATCCTCAATTAATAGTAACAATAGTTCTTTGAAATTCCCCCAGTTAAAGGAACAGAAGCTTTCATCATGAATGCAAAAAGACAATTCTTATCTGGCCAAACACAACACTGCATTAATTGTAAAAATTAACAACTTCAAAGTATAATTATTGCTATACTGAGTGGTATAAAAGCAGGTTTTATTTTAGAGTGTCAGAATAGCAGATACTATGATTCTTCTCGAGTTGTTTTAGTTGCAAAGCACACTTTAGAGATTAAGATAATCTGAATATTTGTGCATCGATCGATTGATATTCAATATATCACTAAAATCACCAGAGATGCCTACTGTATTTTTTTTTTTTAACTTTTAATCAGTACACAAGGCCTACAAATTAGTTTTTACAGTTAATAACTGCACACAACCACTCATTCACACTAATACCACACACTTTTACAGTGATAGTGTAGCATTTCGAACCCTTCTTTGCACTTTTTGTGGTGATAAATTAAGAGCAGGCTTTGGCCTATCCACTACATTTATAGTCCTCAGTCCAAAGTGAATATATCGTCTGTATTACTCTGCAAATTTGATACACTATCTTATAAAATTAATTAATTAATGTTATTCTCTATTTAACGCAGGTCTGCGATGCTAATCCTTACTATAAACACATCAGTAACCCATTCAACACAAAACCTTACAGACTGAATAGCAGGACAGAAAAACGAGGAGAAAATATTTCAAAACCAAGGGGTGTTTTGCGAAAATTTATTTTTCAAATGAACCGGGGATACTATATGAAGTCGGACTATCTGCGAAAATCTGAATTTGTAGCTTCATTATAGCCTGGCAACAGGTCTTAAACAACATGTTTAGAACCATTCGCTCTAAGCATCGTAAGAAAGAAAGTAACTTCATCCAATGTTCAACCTTGCAAGCAGTTCTCTCATATATTCTGTCTCATATTTAGCTCAAATGATAAGCATTCTGTACTATGAGAAAACAGAGTAATTAATGTTTGCACCTGTGAATTACATACTAGTAAAAGAGAAGTAAAAAGAAATATATCCACATATACTCTTAAATAAGTGACGTGACGCTTAACGATATTCACCTGAACATCGATTCTGTCTCGTAACTTTGAGATATCTCGAATGGAACAGGTAGATCGTGCAAGAGACTGGCAGCATTTCCAATTCTCCAAAATATAGGTAGAGGGTTCAGTACTGCTCTGTAATGGGAGATGCAGATTGAGTGGAGTACGGTCGTTCGAACGTGCAGCCTTGCTTTCGGGAAAAAATAATAAGAATTTCTTCACGGTTTGTATACTTTACAGCCCGTGCACACACATACAGCGGAAAGACTAGAAACGATAATGATATTTCAAGCAATTAAAAAATTAAAAACAGCAAGGAAAAAAAAAAAGACATTAGAAAGCTGTCTTAGTTGACTGCTGGCTATAATATTCTTGAAGTTCTAGTTTTGATTGTCGGGTCTACCAGTCTGAAATGGAAAGTTTGTGTTTTTTCTTAATCACGCAATAAAATGATTTGTCGCTTTTTTTTACTAATCACCAGTCCTCACAAGGACGTTTAATAATTATATATAAGCAACGGAAACTAAACATAAAACAAAGCCAAAGATAACAGAACCATACATATTAGGAAACCGCAGATGTTGCGACAAGACCAGTTCGAAAAAGGCAATAAATAAAATATAAAGAACGTAAATATATAAAATGAGTTAGGAAAACGAGAAAAGTGAAGAAATACATAAAAAATTTAGAATACTCACTGACTGTATGTTTAGGATCTGCAAGTAAATGATATTCCTCTACTTGTCCATTGTAAGCTGTAAATATGATAAAGAATACAAATACTGAATAAAAGAAGATAGGATGAACGATAATTAGCAGCCAGTCTTCAGTTGTCAGAGATTTCTGCTGGATGTCATCTATTCTCTTACAAAATGTAGCTTGGTGTATCGAACGTGCCTGAACATTGCGTGAAGACAGATGGTCTGCCATCCTTGGTCCATGGCCAACTTGAGCACTTCACGTGTTCTTCACTTCTGTTCAAGATAGACACTAAACTACACAACTGTCAAAGAAGACAGCACGAAACGATTCTTATACATCTTAGTACTTACCAACGACAAATATTATATTCACAAACTGTACGATACTTTCGATATAACTTTCTTAGCTATTTATAAATTAATTCCGGAGAAAAGGCGCTTTTAAACGTACAACTCTAGCACATCGCTTGCTGCCTTGAGCTTGAGCCAAGAATTCGCCTGCTGCAACAGCGGCCCATGCCTCTTGTGACGTCATATACGATACTACCTGACCTTTCACATTCTCTCGTCAGTATAACATTTATCCGCTAGTTTACTCCAGAGCGTTTCAAAATAAAATGTATTCAGATATACCCCCGATTTGGTGTTTTGTTGTTGATTACCTTATTACCTATAGCAGTAAAAACTACAGCTCAATGTGTGACCCATTTATATTTGGTGGGGATTTTTTTTTTTTTTGAATAGTGTTTAACGCTCATTTTTACTGCTGTGGCACCATTGGCCAAGGTGATTATACATGAAAGGAAATGATAAATTAGGAAAGGATTTTTTTAAGGAAGGAAGCGTTCCAGGTCTAAGTTTAGGGTACCTCCCCGGCATTTGCCAGTTATGGGGACTGAGCAAAACCTGAAAAAAAAACCCAGTCAGGGAGGACGGTCCTGATGGGATTCGAACCCCAGACCGCCCGCGCATGAGTCTGCGCCTTAACGACTTCGTCCACCCGTGGGGCTTTGGTGGGGAGGGGGAGGGTTACACATAATACATGTAAGTTTGTTAAAAACTTATACACGGATATTCACTGAACACTTGAATGCAAACGACGTTTAGATTTGTGCAGAGATGATAATAAACCTTCATAAGCAGAAAATGCGAGATGAAAACTAGCCTAAAAGTACCGCATTGACTTCTTAGTTGAATGAGTTGAATTGCTTTCCAGTTGAGGGCAACAGATGTTACAGAACGAAATACAACTTTTCTGCAGTGCTCACAACAATATTTATAATGATCTCCCTTTGCTACAAGAATTTCGTTTGCGGTTTGAGTAGTATATAAAGAATCAGATTAGTAGTACGTTGCTGGTATAACTGAACATGAGGATCGAACATATGAACAACAATGAGGAGGTATCTGGATATAAAAGTGGGCAGCGGTAGTGTTGACAGTTTCTACCGGAGCTCATCTCAAGAAGTACCTGGAACGATATATGATGCCATGGAGCAACGAATAATGAACGAATTATTGATTATGCCTCCTTGCATACCTAAACAACTTTTACATTTTATTACTAGTGCTAGTAAGAATAAAGCCTTTGCTGTTTTGTACATGGTATATCCTTACGATCAACTGTCTGCAGTTCAAATAATACTAAAATCGATAAATGACTCAAGTTCCTTGGAACGATCTAGCCGGGAATAGTTGCAGATATTTTCCAACCTCGGTGTACAATTACATGCTTGCGAGTAACTACTTTCAACGGCTGGGTGAAACAGTTTATTTTTGCAAACATTTCGGAGAAGTTGCGGAAGCTTGTGAGTTTTTTATGCTGATGTTGAAATAGCTAAGAACATTGATAAATGCCAGTCTTCCGGAAATTCCAGCTTTATTCCTTGTTTCCACCTTCTTTAACATTTGATCAACCTGAAGTAGTAATAATTCAAGTGAGGCAATTACAATCTAAGGCCAATCAGCTCTATAGCGGAAACTACTGCATAGTTTCAGCAGAGAGCTCGTCCTGTGTGTTGGCGTTGTAAGGAAGTAGGCCGGTGCTAAAAACAACGAAGTAGCTGTCGTGCCCGCAATGTTCCTCCTCTCTTTTGTTTTCCCTCTTTTTCCGGATTAAAGTCGCGAGTATGTCCTCGGCCGTGCGAGGAGAAATTGCTTTATGATTGACACTCGATCCTCTGGCGAAGACGCGTTCAATCAAGTAACAAAAGCACATCATCGTCAGAAGCATGACATCATTCGACGTTGCAACAGTTACAAAGTTAGAAAGTTTAAAATTGCCCAATAGCAAAGCGTTTTCAAGCGCGCGCACTGACATACATTTTTGTAAACAAGACTTTATTAGGGGTAGTGGTTATGCTTTGTGTCAATCATCAAATAAACGTGATTCTGTAGGATTTATTTTAATCAAAAGTAGGCGCACCCGTCGTTTTTATGCACGCTACCCCTTCGCGCAATGGATCCAAGTCCACTTATGATTTCTGCCACTAGATGACACTACGTAGGTTCTGCTGTATTAAAGCAAATTTGCCACCATTACAATAGTTTTGAAACCATAACTGTGGAATATATTTAAGATGAAATGTTCAATTATGTAAGAACGTGTGAGTTTTTGTCATACACTCCATGTTTATACCAAGGATAAACATGGAGTGTAAAATATGTTTTAAATCATAGAGAAGCAAGAAGATGTTGATGATGATCTTGGAGTGCAGCCGCTGAAGACCAATTAATGCACTTTACTAATAAACGTAAAATATCTGAAATTACAATAACTGTAAGCAACCAAAATCTTTCCAGCAAAATACCTTGGAGTAACAGTAACAGTTGACAGCAGGCTCAACTGGAACCACCAAATAAATAACATTATACAGAGAGCGAAACAAAGAATATATATGTGCACTCCAATTTTCAGAAACAAGCAGGTTCAGCTAAAAACAAAAAATAATATTGTACATTGCCTTCATCCAACAAATATTCCTGTATGCATGCACAGCATGGCTCGAACACAACACATACGAACGTGCTATTACTCCATAGACGGCAGAATATATGTTTAAGAAGACTCCTAAATGTCTCCATCCTGACCTCCAACAGACTTATTCACACACAACTTCAAACTCCCACACTCCTAGAAACATTGCAACATCGCGTAAAAGGACATAACAAAAAATCAGAGCGCACTCAAACACCCAGATAAACAGCATAGGATCAGGCGAACCCCGCCATAGGAAACATAAGCGAATTCGCACATTCAAAGCTGCAAAAAAAGCAGAACCAAAACTTTGTACAGTAAATTTAAGCACACAGGTTAAGAATTGTACCGTAGGATTAAGCATCACAAACCATCAATTGTAAAACGAATAAAACACCTCCGCTCCCAAAGTCTCAAACAGAAACAATACTCAACAGAAGCTGTTTCTCGTAGTCAAACTAGTCTTGATTATGTAATGAGCTCCTTTCCTACAATGTAATGCAAACAAAACCAAACAGATGTACCAAAACGCCATGTAAAACCTGAAAAACTGCCTTGTTGTAACATCTAAAGGTACAAATAAATCAATAACTTTCGTAATTTCGTAAATTCCGCTGAAGACGGATAGGATGTGGCAACAGCGTACTGGTGGCGCCACATGCCAGTCAATCACAAAGTAATCTCCCCTAATATAGATAGTATACTTGTGAGCAAGTGAAATAAATTACATTTTTATGTCCTTCTTAGTAGTTATGCCGTCTGTAGCTTAACATTAGAATAGCCAAGCGGTCAGTTTTGACCGCGATTAAATTTTCAAACTACTACTGCAACCACACCTTTTATATGATTTTGTGATTTTTACCTAAGTTTTTATAGATTATTTAGCCATTGTACATTTTATTTATTTCAAGTTAGTTGCGACTTTCCGGGATTTATACGGCCAATCTGACTGCTAATTTGTTCTAAAAATACTTTCTTTGAGAGAACGTATGCTTTCACGGCCGGAGTCGCAGATATCAATCAGACTTCCACGCCTCTGAAGATGTCCACCGCAGCTGTGGACAAAACGTCTGGAACTCCTACTCCAGCAGACCACGACATAACAGCTCGGAAGATACCTCTAGTAATATTTACTTTGTTTAAAGCAGTTGCATATGATTCATGGCAAAGTGTTGCAAACTATAAGGAAAGTTTCTGATTGTTAGTATCTGAAGTACTATACATGCTTGCATTGGTGAAGAAATGGTGAGAATTTCCAATATTATTTCTGAGAATCCATCGAATCTGGAAGACCCTACATATATTGATGATATGATAGGGAAGCAATTGTTTCGGAGAGTTGTAACAGGGATTCTCATTCTTCAGTCAAGGAATGGGTAAAAATAGGTTCTGCGAAATACTTAGATTGCACTTTGACCTGAAACCCACAACGTTAGAACGTTTGAAAACAAATATGTATTAATATTAAATTCTTAGAAAATATTCATTGATAATTGTCAACTACCTGGGTGCATATGTTGAACAACATCTTCCCAACAGAACACGTTGCCGATACCTGTAATACATTTCAAACAAGTCGGATAAATTCGGTATAAAATGTTGGCTTCTAGTACATGTTACCCTTGTATCTTAGCAAAGATGATCAGAGTGCAGACGACGAAACATTTTCCGAGAGCGTATCACCATATGGCAATAAAAAGAGGAATGTAAGTGCAGATTATGTGTCATTTTCATCAGAAATTTACCTAACTCCTCTGCTTCCTTGCCTGTCAGCAAAGCCAGGTGTGACCATCTCCCTCCGTCCGATCCTTTAAAGGAGTGTGTACATACTTTTCTCTCCAATCTTTCGCACTTGTACATTCAGCCAGTATATGGGTCCATGATTTTCCCTATCGCCACGGGTGGCCGAGGTCGTTTAGACGCGGACTCTGAGCGGGAGGTCTGGGGTTCGAATCCCGCCAGGACCGTCCTCCCTGACTGAGGTTTTTTCCAGGTTTTCCTCAGTCCTCATAAATGGCAAATGCCGGGGAGGAACCCTAAATTTATGCCCGGAACGATTAATTTCTTAAAAATAAATCCTTTCCCAATATATCATTTCATCTCATGTACCATCAGTGGCCATCGCCTGTGGCGCCTCTGTAGCAAAAAAGGGCGTTAAACACCATTCATTCATTTATAAGATTCTCCCTCCTTCCGATGGCTCATATTCGTCAATGATCTTAACCAATCGCCATGTCTGAGCCCTGGAGCCCCTGTCTAGTGCGTTTAGTCCCTGTTTTAATGCACTGTTTCACTCCACATTCAGATGTTTAGCCCTGATTCTACTTCCAGCGAAATACCTCTCTAAAGTTAGCTTTCTATATGATTCGAAACCCGTGCTTTCCTAATCGAATTTTACACTGTATGGTCTCGCTTTCGGCCCCGAATTCCCTCTTAATGTCATACTTTGCTGTGTCCCTGCAATAAAACGTTGTTTAATAAGGTTTATTATTGATTTTGGATCATTATATAAATATTCAGCTCCAGCTAGTTTCAATTTACTGTGCCTATCATGTACTCCCCAAATTCCTTTGCATTGCACTGCGAAAAGAACAAATTGTTTTCTGTGTAAAATAACCACTTTAAAAAATCCATCCGGAAGTTAGGGTGAGTTGTTTTGGGATTATTCTCTTCCAGTAATTTATTTTTGCGCTCGCTCTGTGAGAGAAGCAAATTAACACAGGCTGCTTTATGACCACTGTCATTTCCTTAAAACCCGGCTAAGCAGGGGTAGCAAGTATCTTTCCTCTATGGAGCGAGCGGCAGTGTTTGTATTTGTATTGGGCACCAGTGTTATCTGTATCCACTGTTGCAGTACAGTAAAACTTCGTAGCAAGCCACATGTTGAAGGCACTAGTTTGGTTGGTATAACTAAACGTACTGAAGTCCGTCACACAGGAGCTGTGTAAACTAAGCACGTTCCTCATTGACTTAAACTAAATTTTAATAAAAATCAATATGAAATCCCAATTAGGCCTTATTAATTAATGAAACGAAATAAGTTATAGCATTACTGTCTGATATTAGGGAAACAAAATTAGAATTCTTGCAACCTATAGGTATTGCAAACGAGAAACCACCTTTTAGAATGTTTATTATTATTATTATTATTATTATTATTATTATTGTTGTTGTTGTTGTTGAAATTAAACCTCAAAGTTAATGGTATAATATGAATTAATTGAAATATATTACCACTGATAGACAAAGTTATACTATGTGGGGATTTTTAAACATGTTTAAAAATAACAATGTTTATGAACTAAGCCCTTAATATCATCTTTACATTCACTAAAATCGAAAAATAACAAATTTTCGGGTTACATTGCGATTGTAAGAAAATGATGTTCATATGTTTCAATGAAACAAAAACATGTTACTATTCAGAAACAATTACAATGTACAAAGCAAATAAACTAAATTAAAGTTTCATCGATTATCATTGGCGTTGAAATTTAATTTCAATGTTACTGTAGTAAAATCATGTTTTCTGGAGGTTATTACAGTGCTCTCTAATGTACTTATAAATATAATTCTCGAACACATATTAAATTAATATTTCAAAAATTCTATCTTCACGATGATGATTTTGTTAAATATAAAACATGTGCATAATTGTAAATACAGTTTACATACTGAATTAATTCGTGCTTTTATTTTAAAGTAATATTGAGAAAATAAAATGTAAGAGCACTTTTAAATTTTGGCTTTTCAGTATATCTTTACTCCAAATCATCCCTTTCCCTAATTTGGAATCTATTCTTCTTATTTTAGTTAAATGCTATATAGGGAATTCGTTGCTAAAAACAAAATATTAATGTCGCTAGAGCGATTTTTAAATGTAAACCCACACCTCGTAATAGTTTGATTTCACTGCTTTTCAGAAGCCATTTTTGTTATTTTATTTCAATGCCATATACCGAGTTTCCTTTCTGAAATATTAAAATGCGGGCGCTAGAGTGATTTTTAAATTTCACTGCTTTTTAGGTGAACTGATTTCGCTGATTTTAAGAGACTATTTTTCTTATTTGATTTAAATGGTATATGCTGAGTTTTGTTATGAAAAAACAAATATTGGTTCTGCTAGGGCTAATTTCAAATTTTGGGTTTCATGTTAACCCGCACTCCCAATGGTTCAATTTCTCTGATTTTAATAAACAATACTTATTTTATTTAAACTCTATATATGTAGCTTCGTTTCGAAAAACAAATATTAATCCCGCTAGAGCGATTTTTAAATTTTGGATTTCAGGTAAACTCCCCTTCCTAATAGTCCGATTTAGCTGATTTTGAAAACTATTTTTTTATTGTTTTATTTCAATGTTATATACTGAGTTTCCTTTAAATACATTTAAAAGTGCTCCTGCAAGAACGACTTTTAAATTTTGCTTTAACCCCCACTCGTTTTTCCCGTATAACTCCACTCCTAATGGCTCGATTATCCTGATGTTCGGAAACTACTTTCATGAGTTTATTTTACAAAATCTACCAAATTTCGTAGAGAAAAAGCAAAAACTGCGGCCAGCAACTAGGTTAGGAACCCCCCCCCCCCGAACCAATTTTGCTGGTTAAAGAATTCGACCATAGTTTTATAATTGATGGTCATATGATGAGTTTCGTTGAGAAAAAACAAAAATTGCGATCGCTAGAGCACTAACGAGCATGTGTATGCGTCCTTTAACACACTAAAATATGCATCATGCATGCATATATATATATATATATATATATTAATGAAACATAAAAATAAAGAAACACTATTAACAATGTAACAAATTAACACTAATAATAAAAGTAGATAAAGATAAAACACAGAGAAAGAGTCACACTTGAAACTGCAGTTTCAAGTGTGACTCTTTCTCTGTGTTTTATCTTTATCTACTTTTATTATATATATTAGATAAATTTTATTTTATGTTTTAATTGTAGGTGCCTAGTAGGTACGATCGATGCAGATTTGGGAGATTATTAAAAAATCTTTCCATGGGTACAACCGCAATAGCTTACATTCCTTCATAATTCGCTAAAGGGGAAATGTCTAATATTATAAAATATATGAAAACTTCTCTGTACATGTCAATTTCCCTAAAAAAAAATGTAGACACCACATTAATGCTTATCAACGGAAAAGAAAAAAAAATGTTTTTCTGGATAGTTCAGTGTAGCCCTGTTGATACAGAATAAAAACGATTTTCTTATACACTTTGTTTCTATAACAAAACAAAGTTTACAGCCCCCGTCATGATCTAAATGGTAAGAAAAGATTCTATTCGTTTTGGAACCCGCCAGTAGCCAGTGTGGATGTTTACTTCAACTTTCTTCGCTCAGACGATATCAATTCCTGGATTATTTTTAAGACATAAACTGGATGTAGGAAATGTTATGCTAGGATTCGCAGAGGAGCTAGTAACTTCGAAAGTATGGGAGCTAGAATCCAAACAAGGAGGAAGGAGGAAATTAAATGAAATAATCAAAAAGAAACCTCCATGAAACCTAAAAGGTATAATAGAAAACAACAGCGCCAAATGAAGAAAAGTGGAAAGAAGACAAATACCATTGCAATAACTGCACAAGTCGCGTTTGTGGATCCTACACAAAATAAATAAATAAATAAATAAAGTACTTTGTATTATGGGTAAATGCACTGGAAACATATTGTATTATTGCATACTTGGATTTAAAAATAAAGGAAAAAGATTTAGAACATAGAAATAGACATTTAATAGTGTGTGAATAAAATTTTCCCATAGTCACATTACAGCGTTTTACTGAGTCACATTTCTATGTGTCCGTTATTAAAAATATGGTAAAGTGATACAAGTGTTTCACTTAGCATAAAGTTAGTTATTATTACGGTTAATAAATACTAAACTTCATGTTTGGGCGCTTCGACGATTCCTAGCATATAACTATATATAGCAGATGGTGTTTTCACTACAGCTAAAGATATTTATTTATGCCAATCCAAAAGAGAATAGAGAGTAAGAGAACGATACAGCTTGCAAATAAATAACGCGTTTAGGAGCAAGAGTGGAACAACATCCTTGGTAAATCAGTAACCGTCTCTTTATGATTTATAAAATCGGAGCTGAGAATCTTTGACAAATGAGGTCCAGAACTGCTGGAAATTTTATTTTTCAAGATATGGCATGCCGTTACGAACAAGACAGCAATGTCAATAACGTTAACAGGTTGAGAATATAATGCACACAAGTAAATTCAAGAATGGTGTTAAATTGCTTTCCTAAAAACAAATGAATAAAGAAAAGTTAAAACGTAGGCGTAATGTTTCTCATTTGTTGAAGGATAAAGCTGGTTCAATTTGCAGGTTTACAAGCAACTCTCAGATGTTATTACTTCTAGATTAGCTTGCATTATTATATTAGAATACAAAATTATTGTGCACGATACAGAGTCCTGTGCTGTTGCCACTGTGTAGCTTACAGCCTGAAGGATTGTCCTGATGAAATAAAAATTATGGAAATGTTGGAGAAGCATATTATAAGATTGTCACATTTTTAAACTGTTTCAGTTTTTGGCTCCTAAAGTAAACGGTGTCGTGAATTATCGAGTGTTAAATTCTAAGACATCGATTGCGTCTTTTCTATTGATCACTGCTCATCAGTGCTTTCATCGGTTTGTACGAGCAAAGAATTTTAAAATTTGAAATTTGAAATCCTCTAATTATCAGATCCCTTTGTGCGAGGATTCGCTTTTGGAAGTTGTATGAGTTTAGCGTTTGTTCTTGACAAGTTTGAAGTGCCTATTAGATAAACTCCTCTGTGACATCAAGTTTAAGTACTTGCATCAATATTTATATTACTTATATAATTATTTCCAGTCTTTTGATCAGTGTCTTTCTCTCTCATTTAAAAGTAGTATTTAATAGATTAAGAAAGACGAGGTTTAAAATTTAAATTTTTCACCCCTCCGTTGAAATTTTTGGAACACATACTTTCCCCTGCTGGTGCAGTTGTTGCTTAAAACGCATTCAGAAAATGCGTGACTTTTCGCGTCCCAAGACGGGAAACAAGTGTTTCAGTTCATTGCTATGAATAATTATTTCACCAAATTCATTTGTTCTTATGCCTTCATGCTGGAAAATTGAACGTATTGACAAACCCTGCAACACAGGAAAATGAACAAGGTGCGCGTTGCTAATAACAGCCTATAACCTTCAAGTAGTGCATATAAAAGGAATCAATAACTGCGTGCCGGATGCTTTATCACATGTTTGCTGAGAGCCAAGTCATTCCCCTCATTCAGAGTATTTCAAGCCTGTAACGGCTCTTCTGTCCGATTGCCCTCTCGCGTTTACAGATTCGCGTCATATGGGCAATCTGATGCTAAATTAGCTTCGATTATACTACAAGCTACCCAACATGAAATTTATCACCGTGAAGCTAACACATTTTTGTCAATTTTCACACGTAGATTCTGAAAACATTCCTTAACACGTCACATCAGGTCAAAAAATTTAAAGAGGTTTATATATTTTACATATCCAACATCGAAATCGATATCGCGAGTCACCTGGTAGCACATGTGCCACAGGTTGGCTGCCCCTATCCCTCACGATCTTACATACTTACAAAATGTAAAGATGAATACGTGTTATTTGTTATACATCTAGCCAAGTCTTTGTCAGTTATTTATCAGTATATCAACTATCTTATTTTCTAGAAGTAGACACCGCTAAGAGCCAAACCCAAATAGATCCCGTTAGCCAGAAGATGAGTTCGCCTACAATTTTAAAATAGCGTACTCCAGCCGCGAAACGAATCGTCCGTCTCATTGTCAGCAGTGTAGTATATTGTGAAGCTTCTTTTCACTGGTCACGAGCAACATTCTCGATCAAATCCGCAATGACCGAGGGTTACTGAAACGCGATTAAACTTGACCGCGGTGAAATTACAGTTGCGGTACATATAGTTAATTATCGTTTAACGAACCGCCATCAGTTGACCAGGCGCTAGGTTGCTAAACGATCATGATTCTATAATAATTACTCAAAGGATGCAACTAACTCTATAGCCAAAGAGGTGGCAGTGTAATTACAATCTCCTAGCTTTGTTTTTGTTTTGTGTTTAATTACCATATATAGGTAAACGAAAATGGAAAGCAAAACAAAAAAGATCTCCAAAATTTTTTCAGCCTGAGATAGACATTCTGTTGTAACAACTATCATATATTCCAATAAACTGAAAAATAAAAAGAGAAATAAGAGAAATAAAAAGAATCGTGTTCATTAAAGGAAAAGAAGGAAGCACAGAATGGTTTCGCCATGCATTTCAATATGACACAGGCTAGTTCTAACTGTAAAATAAATAAATAACTCTCTATTTATTAAAACAGCATGAGTCATGAAGTGTAAAATTCTTTTCATGGTTGAAACAGAATGACGGTTACGGTTAGTAGGTAACTCTAACCTCTCAGTCATTTCGTTTACTAACCACCTGTATCCTTTGATAGCCGGAATATTTCTTCAAAGTTCCTTTCCCCATACTCTTCAAAAGTGTCACCTCTTTCCACAATTATCCAGTTTTGACGTTGGTCCCAATTTAAACAATACAAGTATATTATCTCGTCCTCAATACTTTCAAGAAACGGGCAGCCATTTTGTGTAATTTGACCATAATAGACGTGCATATTCCTTATACTTCTGGTGTCAAATTGGTGACTAGGAAAAACATCAATATTGCATTACTTGCTCGACAAATTTTAGATTACGTGTGATTACATGGCAAACTCAAAGCGTTAGCATTTTCTGTACCTATGGTATGGCGAGAACCAATCTAGTTTTAATGATTGTCACTTCTGCAACGGTAAATACATCTGGAATGTCTAGGACAAGTAAACGCTTTATTCAGTATCCAGATAAACTTTCTACCATGAGACCTGTTCCACATATCTAGATATTGCATGTACCTGTACCCCCTTAGTGTGAAGTGTGATAGCAACGGAGATTGCCAGTCTGAGTTGTTCCCGCAGCCAGAGGCTTCTACTTGAAAACATCCTGACTTTCAACCAGATCATTCTGAAAGTGAAAGACATTTTGTAGAGAAAGTAGACTGGAATGGCTTGGCACATGACTTTAATTTGTCGACAGAAGAATCTGGATTTTAGGCTACATCAATGGAAATTACTTGCACCTGGTGCAAATATTTTACAGAATTTCGAAATAGACATCGGAAATTTTAAAATTACTTTGCTATTGAGGAGAACCCGTGTAGACTTAATGGTTTAATGGTTGAACTAGTGTTTGTTCATAATCCAGATGATTGGCGATTATTTATAGATTCAGTTAAGTTCAGGTTAAAAGCTGTGTTAATTTATAATGACAATGCATTTCCATCTGCTCCGGTTTTCCATTCTGTAGGTCTTAGGGAAAGTTATGAAAGTATGGCTAAGATTTTGCGCGTTTGAAAATTTGAGGCTTATAATCATTTCTCATTTATTTTATTTACGGGCGCTCTTTAACAACTTAGATCATCGGCATCCCATTCTAATGAGGGCGTAAAACAGCCAACAAATTTTGCTCAGAGGCTCTTCTTTCACGCTTGAGATTCTTTTTCATGCCGTAATTGTACAACTTGGGACCCACAGCTTTACTTCCCCCCCGAAGGAAGTCATACTTAAGATTTTTACGCCCGAAAAAATCCATCGATCCTAGCCGGGATCAAACCCGCGAACTTGGGTTTAGGAGGCAAGTATAGTTACCACTATCACACCAGGACCGACATGAGGCTCATGGCTGGAACATATATGGTGACCTTAAAGTAACTGGTTGGCAAGGGGTCTTCACAATATATATAGTGTTTGTGGAATAGTCATGCCTCAGAAAAACATTATGTGGTACATCAATGGGACAAGCGGCAGGAGTATGTTTCGGGAGAAAGGAATGTAAAAGAAACACATGATAAGATTCTTGTTCTTCCCTTACACATAAAATTTGGGCGGATGAAGAATTTTGTTAAAGCACTCAACAAGGACGGTAGTGGATTTCCATATTTGCAAAGCAAGTTTCTACAGTCAATATACAAAAGTGAAATAAGGGATTTTTATTTGGCCTCAAATAAGAAAAATCATGGATAGCTAAATTTTTGAGAAAACTTACAAACGGATGAATCAGCAGTTGGTAATCACTTAAAATATTTATGCATGGTTTTCTCGGAAATACAAAGGAAATAAACTTAAAATTTTGGTATCAGATTTTTTAAATGCTACAAAAACATTGGTTGTCGAATGCCTTTCAAAATCCATTTCCTTCCTTCGCAATTTTTGTCCGAAAAATTCTGGAGATGTTAGGGATGAACAAGGGGAACGGTTTCATTAAGACATTTTCACCATGGAGAAGAGGTACTAAGGTCGTAAAGAACCAATAATGATGTGGTTTACTTTTGGTTTCTTGTGAGGGAGAGCACGCAGAAGTACAAGAGAAAATCATATCCTACCAAACACGTTTAAGCAAAGTTACAGGGATGTTCCCTTAAAATATGTCCAAATATTATTGTATGCATATAAAATCACATTTGTGAATTAATCTTAACCTAGTATCGTTGTATCATATATCATAATTAATCTAACATATGAAAGCGTTGTTATGATGTTGTGAGTTTCCGTCGGAGTCTCGACAAAAGGGTCCGGTTCTCGTTTTCTATTATTGCTGCGTGGGTGTAGAAGGTAATCTAGCTTTCATCAATTATCTTATCCTAGGGATTTCCGCCGGTTTCATCGTCCTGTTACAACAGGAAGAAAATAGGAAATACGCTCCAAAATATTAATACGCCAAAGTATGCGATGAGACAAATGCATTTATCGACCCCTTTACAAAGGGACTATTGTTCGTTTCGGGAAATGAAGGTCCGTAACTCTTGGATTACTAGTTAATTGACTCAGTGCGCCGGAAAACTAAGTACTTCTGATGACCGCGAGCTTCCGAGAGTTGAAAACAAACATTTCATGATTTGATTTCTCCTCTTTATATACAGCCTCAAGGCTTGGATCCCCACGTGTTTAACCTCGAACCTACAGGGTTCATTGAAATAAGTTCAGGAACAGCACCGTCTTCAAAATTTTTAAATATTTCCTGCTGACTGGCCCGTTCATATGGAATTTTTTGGAACCGCGCGAAAATTTAGTTGTCCAACATCCGCCGCGTAAAAACCAAGACTGCTGAATCTAGGAAAACCCCTATTACGTAGCCGAGACTTTCTATGTGTCCGCCTTTCACTTTTGGGATCTACAGGTGTTATATTAGCATTCGTTTCCGATTCCAATCTAAAATCTTAATCTATTTGTACTATTTATAATTAAATAAAGTGTTAGTCACTTCGGCTATCATTGCTGTTTACATAATTAAATAAAGCCTTATAAGTCACCGCTGAAAACAGGGAAATTAATGGGAGACTAATTACAACATATAAATATTACAGACATATAAATATTAAATTACTCTAGATGCGTCGATTATAAATATTGCTACACATAATATTTTTTCTTAAACTGCGTATGTGACACTCTAAATGCATTTACATTTTTTTAACCTGACCTGATAAGAGATGTCCAAAATTAGCTATTTTTCCCCCTTAAGTACTTTTATCACGGAGGTATGAAAAAAGTGTGGGTGGAGGGCAGTTTCATTTAAGAACTGCAAAAGGAAGCAACGCTGTTTAAAAGAGCAGATTTTATACTATGTTTTTAAACATAATCAATTACACATTGTGATTCTCGATAGTCTGATATTGCTCTTGCATCGTTATTAAAAAAAAAAAACATTTATTCAAGTTAGCTATTTTGGGAGCATATAAAACTAGGCATAAAACTAGCAACATTTCATTTCGAAAGAAACTGAAAAGATATACGTGGATTATTTTTTAACGCATGGAAAATATATGGAATCAATGAACCAGCGCGAATGTTGCCACCGAGTTTTGCTCAAAAGCCAATACAAAACTTTTTAAATTCATTATAGTGTGAAGTTATCCCTATCTAAGTTTGGAAAAGGGATTTATTCGCGTTTGTGTTGATGCTTTTTCTAAATACCTCTGGTTATTTCCGGTATGGAGGGCAAGCACTAAAGCAACTGTGATATGTTTGAAATTTATTTTTGGTAGTTTCGGGTACATTGCAAATTACTTCAAATCCTTTGGCTTACGAAGTTTCTATTTCAATTTAGGTGTGCAATATGTAACTACAATTCTATACTAACCAAAACCTTTTTTGTGTAAGCCAATTAAGCCAAGCTAAAAATCATAGCTTTTCTTCAAATTAACCATAATCATTACGTGCTTGGAACTGAGAGCATTAAACCTGTTTTGAAAACTTGTCGCGATGCTTTATTAAAGCATTCATCTTTAAGCGATTTTTCAAAATGTGTATCCCGCCCAACATTTAGAATAACCCCTAACCTTAATAAAACTATCAATATCCTAATGCATGTGTGTTTTGTGTCATTTGTAAGCTTTACAAAAGCAGTTTATAATGGTTTAATTTCTACTGTTGCGTATGGACAATCATAGGTGTTCTGTTAAAACCAAGTCTCTCTTGCAAGTTGCCCAACGTGCCCTGTAATTCTTATTTTTCCTTTCCTCTTTTCCCTAGTTTCTTTATGTTTCCACACATCACGTTACCTTCGATGTTTATTTTAATCACCTTCAATCGTCTACTTCCTTTGAAGAACACAAGCGATTGGAAATAAGCGAAATTTGTGTGACTATTTAAGTGTTTTATTTGTTTCTGCTTCTCTAGTTCTTGTAGATCTACGTATCCAATATTTTTATTTATTGACAATTACAAAATATGTAATATTTCTGCCCATTTAAAGTACGGTTAAGGTTATTTATATACTGCACAAACATATAACAAGTTAACGGGAACTTGAATGTGATTTAGAACACGCGGTATAAGAATATATAAATGTAAACATGTTAAAAAAGTTGTCCATTTCGCAATATGCAACAAATGTACCTTAAGTATAAAAAGGACTAAAATAGATATTAAAATATAAAATCTTTATTCTTTGACCTTGAGTCAATGCGATTTTTTCTTTCTTTCTATTTTACTTTCATTCATGATTATTGTTTACTTTTCTCCCCTACATTTTGCTTTGAAAATCATTTAAAACGCAAACGATCGTTTCATCTATACGATTCTATTAGTCTTTATGTATAGCACAATTCATTATTTCTGAAAAAAGTGTTATTTCTGAATCATTTGCAGCGGTATTTATAAAGATAAGCTAATAATGGCAGGGATAATTTTGTGGTAAAGGGATTAAGATTGATTGACTATTAGACTGGATTGATGGATTGGATTAATAATTGGAATCTCAGGGTTAATGTTGATTTCTTCCTCTCCGATGATATTTTTCGCTGACTTATGTTTTTACCACGGCTGTTGAGACTCTGCTGCTGGATGCTTTTAGTGTCCTGTGACCATAGGGGAAGGAGTCTTGGAGACCAATAAGGTTTCTCGTTATAGGAAATAAAACACAATTTATTGTTCATAGTCCATTGGACCTAATAATGTGCCGCCGTTATTTTCTGGAGTATATGTGCCACTTTCGTACTAACTACGGCCATCACTCAGACGTTAACGCACTTTAACAACTCTTAAAACTCTAATCCTGAACTCCACTGAACTCAACTAACTCTGGGAGGCAACTGCCTATCACCCACTGGTGATTTTTCACTAACGATACTCTTCTATTGAACTGAACTAAATTGATAATTGGACTGAATTCTCTTGGCACAGATGTGACTTGAACTAAACTGAGAATTTTCCGGAGAATGTCTCTACTTCCAGCCAATTCGAATACTCTTCCAGCTTGACTGCACTTCCAACTAACCTCACTACGGATCGGAAAATTGCAAGATTAAATAAACATGGTTGTCTGCCGGTCTTACGAAGCTATCCTGATTCTTTGATATATGTTTTTAGAAAAATCTAGAATATTTTCTCCCATCTTCGCATTTCTATTGGGTAATCTGTTTCTCTGCGATTCTTTTCTGCTACAGTATTGGTCAGATAACTTACGTGACTTTTTGCCGGACACCCACATCTCTCACGTATTACATGGAACCGTTAGGATCTTCCTTCCCGAGGCTATCGGCCTGTCTTTTCACCCCCATAGTCGTCATATTCTTTATTACGTCTTCCTTGCCTAAGTAATAGTTTCAAGCAATATACAAAGAAACATCTTTTGCACGGACCCTGCTTAAGAGTTTCTGCAGAAAATGTCGGTTTGCGCTTTGCTTGGATCTTCTAAACAAACACTAATAGTAATAGGCAACAGAAATTACCAGGTCAGATTTTTATGATTGGGGTAGCTATCTGCACTCCGGCAAGAAAATAACATTACAAACAATAATCTAACACACATGAAATAGAAATGAAACTACAATAATGTTTAAAATAAGGAAGTTACATAAAATTACTTACTATAATCGCTCTAATTAAATTTGAGGGTGGCAGGTCATAAATACTGCGTGACATGCTATACTCAGTAAATTTTGTTTCTTAGAAGTGAATTGTGATGCCTAAAGATAAAGCGCATAAACAAAGTCATATAGGGCAAATAATCGAAAATCTATATATGTGTAAACCTATAAAAAAGATTGTCTTGGAATTGCCTAAATGGTACGCCTAACAGAAATATAGTGACTGTGAGCGAATACTTAATTTATTCTCAACTGGAAAAGAAGAACAAGTCGAAAGTATAAAAAATGTGTTCATTTCCGCCAAAATCTAAATAATTTAATATTACCTAGTTTTACTAAAGATTATGTTAAACGTTTATGAAATATAACCATATTCTTTATCTGAATTAGATATTTATATGTTCCCTAGCTGATCAGGAGTTCGGAAGTTCGGTAGCATCATTTGGATTACCAGCCTGTTAAAATGTAGACATTGTGTAAATAATTATAATGTACACATATTTGAATCGTTAATAGTACAAAAATATTTCACAGTATATTAATTCCCATTATTTGTCTTGATTTAGTCATTATTATTGAAAACTACACATGTTAAATAAGCATTAAGTACAACTGAAAAAATAATGCAATATTATATACGTCTATTATTGAATTTATGTAGTATTATCCGAATTAACAATTTATAGTTCATAAATGGTAAAAGAAATATGTCAGTTACGGTAATAAAATGAGGAATTTTCTTTATTTAAGACACATTTATTTACACTAAATGGTGGATATACACACTATGCCTTCAGTTTCATCTACACATAAGACGGTAATCATTTAAATTGACTGAAACTTCCAATGCGCAAGCCAACGTCAGAAATCATCTCCTGACCCTGTTGAAATATGAATTTGAAATGGGAGAGCGGAAAATTCGTAGAAAGAAAAGTTTCATGCTCGCATTTGCTTAAGCGATTGGGAAAGCCGCCAAAAATACAACATCGGAATGAGCAGCCTCAGGGAATTTGAACCCGGGACCTGCGAAATGCGATACCCAAGCGCTGAGCCCGCTCGCTCTGTGAAACCCATCATTGCGTTCAAAATATTTTCTCTCTTCTCTTGGAACTTAATATAAAGTAAATAACTGCACCTGGATATTTTGTCATATTCTTGGTTAATTTAATCAAACGCTTGCAACTATTTAGTTGATTTTGAAGAACATAATCCTAAAACACGTTCACCATAAAATAATATATACGGCAATACTAAGTTGCTAAAGCTAACTTTTTGCAATATAATCATGTATACTAAAGCATCGAAACGAAATCTATGGAAGTCAATTTAACAAACGCAAAAAATCTAAAAGGTAGAAATTAAGATTTATATATCTGACCTTAAAAACAAATACAACAACATTTAACGTGTGATATTTCGGATAGCTGTTTAATACAAGCTATCCGAATATACGTTGCATTTGAACTAACAGATACAGCTAGAGTATTTTTACATCTCGATATAGGTACCCGCATTCTGGGTGGGAATTTTATGGGTTCCCCCCTTTTTTCTCCCAGAATTGCAATGTACGATTCGGGGTTTTCATTTAGTTCGTTAACAACACCGCAAAATTATTAAAATCTATAGACGTAATAAGCACCCGCAAGGAACCTGTGCCTACCTTGTGACTGTGGGACTTGAGGCAAAGGCAAGCCCCCGTGCTCTGTTGTGAAAAAAGGTTTATTAGAAGAGGTGCGTTCTTTCATAAATGTTTCTTATTTGCAATAAAACACTGAACATTAGGAAACAAAACTAACTATCTCGCAGGTACTGTGCAGGAAATGTACCACGCATACAACATGAATCATGTTCGGCTAACTCATATACAGGTTCATGACAGCTTTCTTCGTTTAAGCTGCTCCGTCGGTTAGAAAGAGATGCACGATTGTAGTAAATGAATACATTTCCTTCGGCAACAATGGCTCTGTCGATTCGTTAAATAATCCCGCTATAGTGAGTGATATGGTTAGCACTGTTCACTTCTTGCATATTGAGCAGAAACGTCTTCTCGTAGTAAACAGCAAACGTTTCCCATTTTATGCCGAGAGTCTAGAACTTCCCGCCAATACATTCTTCACGAATTCTAGCAAAACATTTAGGCAGATACAGTTTTATTGGGATTGATTCTTCTGGCATGTTCATATCAACGTATTTCACTCAAGAGTTGGTTGTTAATTTTGTGGAAAGGTATATCCGTTGCTATGCAATAAAAGCTTCACACTAATCCATTGGTCAATTTTATTATTTGAGAAAGAATACTGCATTATTAACAATAATCAGATATTACAAGAAATAAACTGAACTGTTCGATAATCATTATTATTACGTGTGGAAATAAACACTTCTCACAGAAAATCGTCATACAGCAGTTGAAGTTTTTGCTTGTATGCAATTGCAGGAAATTGCGCCTAAGGATAGAACATATTTTGATACCGATATATTATAGAAATAAATTAATTACATTTAAACAAGGGCAGGCCGGCCGGCTATCTGATAAAGTACATTTTGGCTTAAAGTAATGAAATAGTAAGGAGATATGATGCACGGCTTGTTTACATTTTATCAGTCACTAGCTTACAGCTTCCAACGGTTCATACGCTTGCTACGCTTAGGAAAGGCGACGAAACTATCGGATGTTACTCAGTGACGTCAGCAAGAGTTCGGCCGAGCTAAATGAATCAGACGCTAAGGAGGGAACACTGAAAATTTTCCACCATTGCACAGCCAACTCTCTTGCGTTGCCAACTTAGCGATAAACATGGCACGAAATTACAGAGCGTTATATAAGTAAAATATAACCAAAACAAAAATGATATGTTTACCTCATATTCACATTTTGCAGATTTCATTATTTCCTTTTGTGTTTCGGTTTTTCATGTTTAGTTAGTAATAACTTATATTTTATTTTAGTCGTGGAAATGCTTACACTGCGGAACTCTCTATAGCATGCAAAACAGAAGTGCCAAGAACCTGTTAACAAGATTATAAAAATTACACAAATTTTACATAATTTTCCAAAGTACAATGTTGTATACTACATGTATAGTAATTACAACAATTTCATTTTAGGTGCGTATTCTGCATAAAATACAGATTTTGTTTTCGTATAAACATTTTATTGAAACAAATATTTATATTAAAGCAAATATAACATTGTTCTCTTTGTTCTGCTGCAACATCTTCCCCTTTTCCTTATCTCCCCCATCCCTCCCTCTTTCCCCTTTCACTATGATGTTTCCTTGAGAGTCGAGGATTAATATTGCAGGACGAAGAACCAAAACCATATGATGGTTGCGACATTGTCTTTCAATGCACATAATACAAGCATTCATTTCTAAACGTGATTGTCTGAATAACTTATCTATTTAAAATAAATTTAATTTAAACAAAAAAAATCGCTTCAATTTAGATATTATGGGGAAGCTCAAAAGCAATTTTGATTACATTTTAGTTTTCATCCCCCCACCCCAGTTATCCCCCTTTGAAATTTTAAATGACACCTTTACCTTTGACACATTTGAAAAGGATTCAAATGTTATCGCTTTGTTTTCTAGTATTACTTAGCAATCTGAACTCTGTTATTTTTGTTTTAATTTGGGCAGAATAAAAAATAAGCCAGTTACTTGTAGGATGAAATAAATTATTTTGTGTAAAATTCCTATTATTAATAATTCAATCATATGACCAATTTCGGAAATCCTGCTGCTTACATTCTATTCTTTCTTTGGGGTATACGCCTTTTTTGACACAAATTTTTAACCAAACACCATTTTTACATGAAATACTCAGTAGTTTTTGTCGCAGCATTACTCTGTTCAAATTCAAACAATAATAACTAGTGAGGGTTACTAGGCATATATTAGAGAAAAAAATAAATAAATAAAAGATGTTATTATAATTGCACCCTCTTTAAAACTTGAACATCAAACGGTAGAGGTGTCATTTGAAATTTCGAAGTGTTAATGACAGGGAGTGTTATAGTACCACAAGTTTGCATACTATAAAACCGAAGGCAGCGGAATTTTTTCAGTATCGATAATTGCATTAAAGTGTGCTATTCCAGATGTTCTTGCTCCAACACAGTAGCTTCTTAAAACAATGAAGCATTTCCTTGTTCTTATTCATCAGCAGTATCTGTTAGATGCATTGCGTCCGCTCATATAGGCCAAGGAGAAATATTCGATCAAATGATACAACACCTTACAGAAAGCCCTGGATATGCATTGTTATTACAATTAGCTGCAATTTCTGTTGGTCTGTAATGAAATCGCCTGTAGTCTATCAGTGAAGATTCTCAGTACATTTTTTGGAAATCTATGCTGCATGCTCCAAACCATTGTTCCCAACCGGTGTGTCGGGGCACATTGGTGTATCGCACATCCTCATGGAGTAGGTTGCGAAATTTTATGCCATCCCGAAAGTCTCTTTAGAGCGCATTTTATTTTTTTATTTATTTTGATACAGACTTTACCAATCAAATGTTAACACCTGCAACAATGCTCAGTTTAATTTTTCTGTCTGGCGATAATTCGACTGAAAGTGAAAACCTGCAAAAATGCTTCGTAGTTCGCTTACTCTTCCCAGTTAGTAATAACCGAGCTCAGAACGTAACAACATATTGGTTGGTAAGTTTCAGTATTGTAGCCGGAATTAAAGGCCATCTTTGATTAAACTAATACGGTTATAATTAAGGCTAGTAATAATTAACATAAATATGATCTGATACATGTATGTAGTTTGTAGTCATTAGACAGCACCTGTGCTAAACATTAATTCATTAGTTCATTGTGAATGTAAAACGGTTCGGGTCGTTAAGCTTGGAAATGTTAAAAGTTTTGACCTGGGCAAAAGTTTATGTCCTGAAAAGAGGTAATTCTCTTTTCAAAGGGTTTAAAGAAAACCATTTACCGAAACGCAGACAAAAGTAGAGAAACATATTCTTTCAATAACTAAGGGTAACGGCACTAATGACTTTGCGGGTGGATTTCTTTCGAGGAAGGAACAAATGTCAATCTCAGATGACGCTCAAGTTTATAACCCCTCATGACAATAACATTCAAGCGTCGACAGATTTCTGACATAACTTTGCAAAAGAAATAGATGTTCCTTATTTATGGCTGAGATTTCATTATGAGAAATTTGAAAGGACAGAAAAGTGAAAGGAGATGTCAGATTATAAAAATTTCCCAACATTTATGGCAGGAATGTCTGTTCTTAGAACTATTATAACGTGAGAGGTATTTCCAGTAAATTGGTCTTACACAACCAATAGAAATCTTGCAAAATTGAACGAATCGGAGCGAGCCTGCATAATCATAGACATTAAGGAAGGACCAATAAAGCAGAGAGAATCGAACTGAGCTCCATAAATTTCGCGGATTTAATTTTCACGATGGGAGGTTCCTAATAAACAATATACTTTACATCTGATGTATAATGTAAGGGACACAGAACAGAAAGGACTTAGAGAGCAGCAGGACTTCGACGGCAGTGAGACATAGGGAGCAGAGAACTCAGATTGCGGTGAGACAGAGAGCGAGACGCACGGAATAGTAAACTTTAGGGCAGTAAAAGGTTAGCGGTCCGGGATTCGAGGCTAAGAGCTAAAGGTTGGATAGTCGGAGAATGGAACTGTAAGAGTCAATTTAAATAAGCGGGCAAAGGAATAGACAATCAAAATCAAAGTGAGCGAAGTCGGTAGGAGAAGAACAATAGTCAGTAGTTCGACACATTTCCAAGCTTACGCGGTCAATCCAGTATTCTGATAAAGTTAAATAAATGATGTCAGATAAGATCTCCAGTGTTTCCGTGTAGCTTTATAGATTTCCTTCCCTTCCCTCTGACTCAGACGAGTCACAAAATTCCAGAAGTTCCCTGAGGTAAAGGTTCCTGATCCCAACACAAGGGGCATCCAACCCAGAACTCAAAGAAACACAATTAATCCACGCCTCCTCATCCCGCGAGCGGACTACAACCAGCCTATCCCCCGTACGGCCCCAATATATAAGTGTGAGTGGGCGATAGTGCGACTATTTTATCGAAAGTGCTTTATTTTAGATTTTATCAGGGAAATTTTTAATTCGAAAAATACAATTTGAATCAAGTTCTGACGGCAGTACTAATTTAAATAGCGTGAGAGAAAATCCCTTCAGGGTTCATAAAACATGCCCTGTTTCATATATAATGATAAATATTTGCAATATGGTTCCATGTGGCGTGGAGACGAATATAAACAAATCCCTAATTCATATATGCAGAAATAGCTTGTCAAATTATTCGATGGTGGCGAGTAAACTAAAAATTACGTTTATAAAGTAATCATTCTCATGTAGCTTCAAAATCAAAAGAATATTTTGAAGTCACAGGAAAAATCCCCTAGTGCATTAGTAATGCGCATTTCTGTTGCTGACAAAGCGTTGCATACTTCATAATTGTGTTGTTTCTGAATTAATAGCCAAACAGAAAAGAAATCCTAATATGAGCGAAGAACTAATATTACCAGCCGAAAAAAAAAAATGATTAGTTACGGTGTGGAAGAAGTATTATTCAAAGTTTCGTTATCGGGCATTTTTAGTCGTAAAATAAAATAAATGTCTCATGACATTGAACAGTAAACTAGTAGGAGATACTGTGTTTGCTATACAGTTGGACGAAAGCCATGAGACAAGTGGTAAATGACAATTAATTACCTTTATTAGTTAAAATATAATTTAGATATTATTGAACAATTTTTATTTTGCCAAGAGCTAAAAATGACTATTGCATGCAAAGATATTTATGAGCATAGTAATAGTTATTTTGTTGAACATATTCCCTGGAAAAATTGCAAAAATTTTAACGGGAAAAATTATAAGTTTTGTAAGTTTCGTGAGAAAAGTGAATCCGACATAATGACCACTGATTGTTTCTTGCACAGGGAAGCGTTAATTATGAGAACTGTTGAAAGGGGACTTTTAAGTAACGACCATTAAAATGATAAATTACTTTAAAACAGACCAGTTACGTCTAGAGCAATGCAATATATTGTTGTAAAGTAAAACCCGTTGGTTTTCTAGAGCTAAATCAATGATGCGAGCAGTGGAGCTTCAATATGAGCTGCTATTATTATTATTATTATTATTATTATTATTATTATTATTATTATTATTTTAAGACAAAAATCCAGAACAAGAAAAACTTTTGAAGATAATTTTTGGTGTGCCAAACTAGCATATCTTGTCGAAATTTTCGAGAGATGAAATCTTAAATGCAAGAATACAACGCAAAACAAACTATTATTTCAGTCATAAACAAAATTAAAGGATTTTACAAAAAGAAAAAGTTTGGAATTCTGGCTATAGAAGGTAAATTATTGCCCTTTCCTTTAGTTGAGAGTTTTGAAAATTGATTTACTGAAACTGAGAAGGAATGCCTGAAAAAGTTTAACAATATCTAAAAGCATTACAAACTTCAGTAACAAAGTACTTCCTTTGCTTGTCCGTTTCAGAGTTAGAATGGGTAATTTCTCCTTTTACTACTTCTGATGAGATCAACATTCAAAATGCCATCTGATAACAAAAAAAAATATTTTATAGATTTGTCATGCGATTCTACTACGAAAACAAACTTTTTGGAGAATTCAGTTCAGTCTTTTTGGATTTTTGCGCGATGTCAATATCCCACAATTGCAAAGAGGGACATAAACATTTTGCTGCCGTTTTCAACATAATAATTGTGCGAATGAGCATTTTCTATCATCAAAACAGTGAAATATAAACATAGGAACAAACTGCTGTATCTTGGTTTACATGCTGGCCTGTTAACCGTAA
This sequence comes from Metallyticus violacea, assembly GCA_030762175.1. Classification (NCBI taxonomy): domain Eukaryota; kingdom Metazoa; phylum Arthropoda; class Insecta; order Mantodea; family Metallyticidae; genus Metallyticus; species Metallyticus violacea. The sequence goes on from CM060832.1 coordinate 68,513,409, forward strand.
GGCCACATAGAGAGAAATTCTGTACAAACCACCAAGCGCAGACTTCACATTAATTTAAATAGGCGAATTTTCAAAAACGATAATAAAATCGGAATACCAGCATAGATAGTTGAAATTTTTAACACATAGCTTTGGTTTGTTGAAATTGCACTCAAGTTAGTGTCTTTTTAAGAATTTTCGATTGCCTATCCGTAACCTTCGATGTCTGACACTTATTATTATACCACTGCTCTAAACAGTAGTAAACCTTAAATGTCTTGCAGAAATATTTTAAAATCTCTTTCTCTTAGAGTCCATGGGATGGGTTTAAAATTTTTGCGCTAATTTTCTGCGAAAAAGCTAGGAGAAAAATCGTGAGTTTAAGAACAGCTTATAATACATGATTATGTTTATTATTTAACTTCATTTGGGGAATAGAAAATTACATTTCTTTTCCTTTTTGCATTATGATATTAATAAATAAATAATAATAATAATAATAATAATAATTTATTTCCTATAATATAAGCACTTATAATAAATTTAGAAATTAAACATTATAAACGAGACACTAAAATAATAATAGTAAAAAATGAAATATTACACATAAACGAATATCCGTAATAGATAACCATATATGTAGGCGGTAATTCTCACACACATTGCGCTTAATCATGAAACAGGTGTTGTGCTCGACAGAGGGTTTTATATGTGCTAGCACGTTTCATATCGGTCAAAACTTCTCAAAGGGTATTACCCTGATATTCAGGGTTGTCACACAGCTAACCTTTTTAATCAAATAATATTCTTGAGTGCTTTACAGGAGCAATGCATGGCAGAAAGCGATTCATTGAGGAATAGAACTCCTATCCTGTCAACATTTTATATAATTGAATTCTCTAGTCACAATTTGATGTTATGCAATGATTGTATATCTTTGCCTACTCAATTCTCATAAAACGAAACAAAAATTGTATGTCTTTGCCTACTTTTCAAAAGATCTATTTTTATGAAATATTAAATTAAATTAAATTAAATTAAAAAAGAGTTCAGATTTGATGCTGGAAAAAAATGCTGACTTGACTCTTTTTATCTACCTAACAGTACAATTTTACAGTTTACTGATAATGCCTAAATATAACTCAATACTTAGTTCGAGCTAGGTCCGTTCAAAATATATTCAGGTACTTAATATACATAAAATAGTAATTTAAGTAACCCACTTCGACCTTAGATCCTTTTAAAGCACTCTCTTACTGCAGAAAATCTTCCACTTTGCTAAATGCTAAAATTGAGCAGCGAGGGAAAATAAATTCCCTGAGAAAAGGCCATACTTTATGTAAAACATGTTCGAGACGCAAAGGATAGGCTCGCATATGAGCTTATTCATCTGTGATCCTCTGTCGACTATGTAACCATACAGTAAAGTACACTGCAAGCAAGATCACATTATGACTGCATAATTTCCCTGTTCGATTCGATAGAGATAATTCATAGATTAATCACTTTCTAATCTGAAGGCGGCTAAAGATTGCTTTACAGTGCTTTATGCTGAACACGGAATATACAGTTTACGGGTTCACCTTGCACACGTTATTTTAATTTCAACAACACAGTAACTTAGTACACTATATAGCCATTACTTTTAGTTTTTGCCTTATTCCACCATAACCAACATACACAAATTTCATGTATTTGTGTATTTGGATTATATGAAATATTCTATGGAGCTTCTGCAAGGATTAATAAAGCATAAAGCTTTCCTTGTTATTGCACTGAAAATGGAATATATCAGACAAAAAAGTATAGCTGAAGAAAATACTAATTCATAGTTGTAGTTTCGTTTCCCAGACGCTGCTTTTACTACGTAACAAAATATGCCTTAGAAATTTGATTACTATGGTGAGATTGGATGGCAAATAATCTTTACATATCTTGTTCATAGACGGCTTAAAAATAAACAAATACTGCTTAGGCAGCTCTTGTTTTGCACAATTTATGCCCGTGGAAATTTTGAAATTATATTTTTTATGTCCGAATTTATTTCAATATTATTATTCAAATTTGAAATATGCTTTACTCAGCTTTTAACATTAGTACAATAATTTTAAGAAAATTTGTCTAAAGATTCTCATTCCTCAAGAACTGTGTGCAAAGAACATCTGTTGCAAACGTTCCTCAAAATTTCATTCTCTGTATTAAAAAAAAAAAACCGCGATTCACGCTAAACAAAAATAGACTGAAAGTATTTATTACTTAAGAGCAGGGATTCTCCTATTTTCTTATTCATATTGCAACAACAATAATAAAGATCAATAAATTACTTTAATTTTGTGGTGTTTCCTACAATTATTAAAAATAAAATATTAGTATTTAAGTTACTTTATGCACTACCTAAAAATCTTTTGAGCCTACTGTGAAAGAGTATGCCTAAAATGAATTAACTAATTAAACAATTGGGAACATGATTGCATTTTATGTAAACAATATATAACAAGACCTATAAGACAATTTACTGAAGTTCAGTACACATTTGAAGTAATCAATAAACAATGAAGACGATTTTATTTAAGTAAGAGATGAGGAGACGTTATGCTATTTTTTAAAACTTCAGCCTTTATATCCTTAAAAACCAATTTAGTCATTACATTATATGTACAGAAAGCCAAATGCAGAGATCACTCCGTGGAAGGCAATTGAAAATGTGCCGAGCAGCAAAGAAGAGCAGAGAGAAACAGAGAGAGAATCGATGCGTAGAGCCGCCGCTTTCTGGGTCAGCAGCCCGAAAAATAAAACGCTCACCTATTTTTGGATAACGTTTTCCAAACGGAGTCCAGCTCGTGACTTTCGCTTGCTATTCTACATACCATGATTGTGATTCTGGCTCAAATAAACAAGATTGATTGCTTTGACCACAAAACCAAACGTATATACTACCACTTGCGAAGAAGATAAACGTCTATTTCTGATCGCACATGTACGGCAGCAAAGCTGGGGAATGCTGTTGCGCTTTTGAATACAGCAGAGTTCCACAAGTACATGCTGGGAACATGGGTAAAACGTGTTTTATAAGTTTTCTATTGTAAAATCAGAACAGGTTCTGTAGGTTTCAGACCAGATATTCATATTCTAAAAAAAATACCTAATATTAAATATACACAAAAATTTCCAGCTTGACACGAATTCATTAGTGCGGGAAGTAAAAAAATCCAAGTCGGCAAACGTTCATAATAGCTGTCTTTGAAAGTGTTTATCTAAGAAAGGGGCAAAAAAAACTGTAAATAAAACAAAAAAGAAAAACAGAAGGAACGAAGGAAGAAAGAAGAGAAGAAAGGCAAAGAAGGAAGGAAGGAAGGAACGAACGAACGAACGAACGAACGAACGAACGAAAGAAAGAACGAAAGGAAAATATAACCTGAAAGTTCAATGTCTAGAGGAAATGATGAACGAGCAAGAGTCTGTTACAACCAATACGGTTAGGGAATGAGTGGTTTTGCATTATCGCGCGAAAGAATAACTTCTTTGCGATTCATTTTCAGCTTTTCACGGACGTTAGGGTACACAATGGCATGGTTTGTTTGGCTAGCTGCCAGTAGTTCACGATGTAGAAATACCCGAACAGTTAACCTGACACAGATCGTAACCTTCTTTTGGTGCAGTGGTTGTTTCGGTTGTTTGGAGATAGATTCGTGGGCAGCCAACAACTGATGACAGCGCGACATCTTGGAGTGTCTTAGAGGATTCAATTCTCATCATATGTGAGACGCATATCAAGAAAGAGTTCCGTTGCTGAAATTATAACAATGAAAGAATGTGTTGGCTCGTGCCACCTTTTGAGTCATTATAAACTCAGCGAAACTCAGTGGAACACAGTGACCAAGGTCATATCTTTTTCTAGCAGATGGAGCCAGATGGTTACTGCACTGCCGTTGTGCTACATTTTCAATATTCTCTAAGAGTGTTCGTTGTCCATTTTTATTGGTTGTGATATCCATGGCTCACCCTCAAGTTGTCATACTGGAAACTTGCATACCATATTTGTACTGTCCGTTTATTTACTACCAGCACCAGCATCGAATGTCTGGCACATTATCCTCGCCGCTGATGTTGTGTTGTTACCCATTTTAAACTTATAGAGCATACAAGCTTATATAATCATTGAATTATCTTTCTGGTTTTCATGTTTGACTGCGGTTCTCGGAATAATGATTCTCACTAAGGAAAAAAATGTAACCTACAGGATTAACATTAATTCTCTGCAACAGTTCGTTCCTGTCTTAACTTAATTTGTTACCCATTTAACTGCTGCCGAAGCTTGAAATTGGAGCTTCGCGAAAAAAACTGGCTGGACGTTTTTGGTTAACTACTTAAAACGCTCGCCCTTGGATAAATTTGCTTAAACAGAGGTTTTCCTGGCACTGAAAAAGTGAATTATAGGTCATTTTACGCCCCATGGTATTTTGCCTCATTCATTTCAAAACAGTATCGTCTACAAGAGATTTAAAAGCATATACGCATTGTAGTTAGACTGATGCTTTGAGTTCATAAAATGTAAAAACAATCTCTATTTGCAAGTTAACATACGTACTTTATTAAATGCGTTTATAACTTAACTGCGTTTATTGAAAGTATTGCGCATCCTGCACGTGGTTACCGCAAAAACACTTTTTTTTTTTTTTTTTTTTTTTTCCCAGTTTAGGAATATAAGAATGTATGCTGTTTCCTTTGTTCTCTCCCGCCTAAACACGAGCATTTATCTTTTTATTCTCCTCTATTTGATATAAATGCTTTGTTTTTAATTCTCTTTGCAGCATACTCTACTTGAAGACTGGTGCCCCTCCCAGCATAATCTAATATTTCTACAGCTTGGTGGAAAAGGGGTTATTTCATGAGGAAGTACGCCCGCGGCATATGTGAAGGAAAGGACGAGTCATTCCATGACTGGAATTAAGAACAGTTAAAACACCAGAGATACCGTGCGATAAGTTTTGTTTCACCCTCGTGGCCGGAAAGCCGGGTCTCGGTGATTAGCGGGAGGGTAAAACAATAAAACAAGCCAACAATACACAAAACACTATCCAATTTAAGAGGCCCATTACTTACCAAATTATCAAATTAGGTGTTAAAACTGCCCACTTTCATTCTCCACACATTTTTGGCATCTCTTTAGGAAATTATTCAATACTCGCTGTAGTTCATTTTGAGAAATCTGGAACAACTTCCTGACCAATATTATCTTTGAGTTCTTGTATGGTGTGCAGTTTGTCTTATATGTGGACTTTTTTAATTTTCCCCAGAGATAATAATCGCAGGCTGTTAAATCTGGAGACCAAGGGGGCCACAAATTAACATTAATAATTCTGCCTTGTGGAAACAAATTGTGAATTGTTCTAATGGAATTATTCACAGTGTGGGCAGTGCCAGAGTCCTGATATATGATGAAAAGGGGTTTGCATGTTATTCATATAAGTAACAAAATCAACTGTATGCTAAAAAAAAAAAAAAGTTGTATGATTCTTTTACCACTGAGTTAACACACATGAATCGTACATAAAGACATACTGTGCTGTTCTAAACACATGAAGCATAGTACACTTTATGTATATTGTCGAATTAAGAAACGAACAATACAACACACGCCCGGGAACAGCTGCGCTATGACTGCGACATTCAGCTAGGCCTGTAAGCAAGCAGGCCTGCTACCCCACTCCATGTCGGCTCAAACGAGTGGGGGCTCGCTCATAGTAACAAGCCCACGCCGGCATCACTGATAGCACGGTAGAAGCAGAATCACCGACTAATCTATCGGGTTGCCAAGAATGGGGAGGATGTTGCACAATACAGATCGTTCCTTAAAATAATTTTTCGTTTGTTAATCTAATCCTCATGTTTTCTGTCATTTTTATCGGACTCTAATATCTTGCACCCTCTTACTCTTTGAAAAATTTTCTATGTTCCATTACAAGTGTAATATCTTTTGTGAGATAATAAACCGAAAGAATGCGTCGTTGCATTTATGAGTGTTGTACCTTAAACCTTGCCATCCCCAACACACAAAGCGCAAAAAGGTCCAGTATAATTCGGGAAGTATGTTGCAGAATTCACTGTTGTGGGAGATTGCCTCTGAGCCCAGACTTGAACACACTGGACAGCAGCTAGGGACTATCCTGTGCTGACCATGACTATAGTTTCGACCGGCTCTTGCTAACGAAGTGAGAAAAGTACCTTTGAAGTTATTCGTGCTGATGTAACTAATTATGGCCGCATATAAAGGCCATAGGTGATAATATTCATTAGTTAAAAATAAAATTAAATTGAATGTGTTTTGTCAGTATGTTATTATAAAATTTAGCCCTTCTTAAACAAGCGGACAAACATATAGTTAAAGATTAAACATAGCAGGATTTCAGGTGATAAACTTTGAGACTCCCATTTTGTAGGTTCCAGGTTCAAATCCCTTGGGATCGGCTATTCTGAGCTTGATTTCTGGTTACTCAAGCGAGTTTGGGATAGATATTTCCTTTTCATGAATTTTCCGCTTTCTCTTTTCATTCCATAGTTTAGAAAGTAATGGGTGAGTTTGACGAATGCTCTGCGTAGTGCTAGAGTCTGACAGATTCTGCTTGAGTTTTCCTACGGTAGGCGTTGGATGATACCGTCCTAGCTCTCACAGATCTGTCAACATCTGGGATTTACAACCAGGGAAACATTAAGGATCCCCCTCCTACGTTCCATCCCCGGATCTGACTCTTAGGCTCTCGACCTCTATGTTGGAAGCATTTAATCAATAAATTATATGACGCAATGGCATCATTGTATACATGCTCAATTAATACGTTTCTCCATACAGATATATAATATGTTAATGCAATATGTACATTCATATATGGATAATAATAGTTACAGTGCATATAAGTAACATTGTATAAATAATTGACAATTCTTCATTCTCTTGGTTAATTCCCATTGCATGTACCTTTTCAGATGAGTAAATTCATGAACTGTATAATGCTTTTTGCTTTTTTGGATACTCTGTAGATATATCATCAGTTTTGTATGTTTGGCGTAGAAGGGACACTGTTGGTACATTAGTCTTAACAGACATTCTTGCTGTGCAGTGTTTGCGTTGTGAAGATTCACTCTTTACTAGGCGATAAGAATGAGTTTAGATTGACCTTAAACGGCAAATAAGCATTTGTTGTGATCTTTTTGATATGTTAAATGGGATATTTAGTTGTCGTTGTCTGTTTTTCGGATAGCCATTTATGATGTCAGTAGTTTTTTAACTTTACTTTTAGGCATCTGGATGTGAAAGCAATGACTGAGTCAGAAGTGGGTTGCCTTGTTGTTACTGTTGTTTTTTTTTCGCTGCTTTATCTGCTACTTCGTTCCCTCTAAAATTTTGATGAGATGATATCCGTGATAAAATTTCTTTATTTATCCCTATGATTTTCTTTTAATTGATTGTATAAGAGTAAGAGATGAACATTAACTATATAGTGCTACCAGAGTCGAAAAATACAATAAATATGTCGTCCTTTGGTTGTAGTACACAATCTAAGGTTTTTTTACTGCTGACTGTTCACAAGAAAACACTGAGTTCATTGAGGCATAAATTAACTCTTCGGCAGAATGGCGTAGAATTGTTATTTGTAGAGAATTATTTTGTTCACTTGTAATTACGTGTTGGATGTATCGTTGAGTTGGACGAGGCTATAGCTTTGATTGCATTGGTTAGAGTAAGTTACTTTTTCTGATTTCAAGTAGGGTGTCATTTTATTTCATCTGGAGGCTTATAACTGGGCTGTTCGGCATGCTTCTAGAAATATTCACAATGTAGTTGACTGATTAGCATCTTGTAATTTAAATGCTGATATTTTTCCAGAATTATATACAGTATAGGTGGTGTTGAGTACATTGTAGTCGGCATCCCAGTTCTTGGTTAATATTCAGACTTTTCAAGGATATTAAATGTGGAATCCACGTTAACTTGTGATCAAAGACAACTCCAAGGCTTTTCTTTTATTTCTATTAAAAGTAATTGTTTTGCGTTTACTTTAGGATATTTTGAAGTCTGATTTATTTTCTTCTTCTTAAAGTTTCCTGAAGTATTGCCAGTGTAGCACTAATATTTCTCCATTTACCGAAGAGTCAGCAAATAGTTTTATTTTCACATGAAAATTTGCCGTGGAAACTTTGTGGTTTATAATGCTGATTACTAACCCCTGTGGTATTTGTTTTAATAGATATTCGTTGGATTTGAATTAAACGTGTCTTCTTTGAAGTCGTAAATGTAAGAACCATGTTGCTGCTTTGTTATTTTCTAGTAGAATGTTTTCTGACTCACGACCTATTATATCGTAAGCCTTCTCAAATTCAAGACTTACTGCTTAAATGGCTGGTTTGTAAAAATGTTTCACATATTTCAATTCCTAGGATTATGAGGATGCCCATGGTATAACAATTTTATCTAAATCCACATTGAATATTGTTAAAGAACTTCTAATGCCCTAATTTCATCCCAAACTTTTATTTATTTTTCCTGATAAGTTTTTGCATAGCGTGCAGGTTGAAACAGTATTTGTGGCCGGCCTCCATTACATAATTATATAACATATTATTGTTAGCATTTTATTATATTTTAAATCATTTAACCAATCGCGTAAATATTTAGTAGAGAGTGTAATGTATTATTTTCCTGATGTTAACTGTTTACAATAACTATAAACTAAAAGGAAAGAGTTACAGAAATACTAAAACATTGTTGTGACCAAGAGGGGAAAAGCAAGAGACGAGTTTAATGCCTTTTAACGGCCCGACTAAGTGCGGATGTTAGTTGAAATTTAAACTTAGGTCACTTAGGGGCGCCAATTTCCCCTACCATATGACGTCATTTGGTTTTAAGCTAGCCAATCGTTTATGTACATTTTGATTTTTTGAAGTGTCGCGATGGGTTGCGCTTACATTTGTGAACTCCGTTGGCATCATAAGCCAGGCGGTACGAGTTTTGTACTTTCTCCGCTCTCATGTTCATTTCTCAAGTCTTATTATGTGCGGGGTGCATTTTCTCATGTTTTTAGTCCACGGATTTTAATGCTAAGATTATTACGTACGAGTTTCATAGCTAAAGTAGAGTTAATATATTTTTGGCGCGCTCGGGTAGGCAATCTATACTTCAAATGCCGTACATAATATAAGAATTAGCAGGCCAGTGACCCTAACGCCCAGGTGAAGTCCATAAGGCCAAAATTGGATTGCAGGAAAGTAAACTTTACCATTTTGAAAGTAGGTAAAGGTCATAATACCGAATCCGGCCATCCTCATGAACCCCAGATTTTGTAAAAGAACATTACGATTAAGAAAAGCACATTACATACAATGTTATGTCATGTGGAAACTATTGGTAACTATTTTCCTCTCCTAGTCTGTTTATAAGGGGTTCATATGCCCTGAGATGTCGTCACTGAAGCGTAGGCAACAACTGAGGCAATCATCGTCATCAACAAGACTGCTGCAAAATTGGCGCCCAACCCGGGGCCCGAAATACAAAATCGCTTTAAGGGTAATGTAATAGGTCTACGAGCAGTTATATGGTAGAGAACTTATTTTGTTGGGTTTGTAAATAGGAATAACAATGGCATTGCGATATTGGTCTGGAAAACGTTAGTTGCTCAAATATGACTAAATTTTTAAGAAGTATATCCATCCTTCTATTAGTAATTGTTTATTAACTTACAAGTGATGCCGCTAAGTCCAGAGCCAGAGTTTAACTTGATAAAGTTCTAATTCTTGATTTTATGTGAGAAGTTAAACTTTTCTTTTGCATCAACGAAATTGTCTTGTGAATTTAGTAATTCAGATCAGTTAACTTGAATAAATATTTGATAGTTATCGTTAGAAATTTCAGCGAATGTGTCAGCTAAATTAACTGTTATTTTTTGAGGTTCGCTTAAGTAGGTGTCTGTACATATAAAGAAGTTGGAAAACTGTGATCAGCGTGTATTAATTTAAGCCATTAATTTTTCACCACATTTTACTCTTCGCCATTTAATGCTGATAAATATTCTAGCCAAGAATTTTCTTATTCAACTTCTCTGAGAGCTATCGCTCGCATTTTTAGGAAATATATTTGATTTACCATTATAGGTTGTCGTTGTTGTCGTTTTAAATTGTAAAATGGTTTTTTACGACTATTCTGCATGATTAACGGTGAAAGGGGCTGAGCAGATACAGAGTTGAGGAAGGGGGGTTAGCAAGAGCAGCCTCCCTATAACGATGTAACAGCATTCAACAGACAGCAAAGGAGGGAAGCTGGGATTGCATCTGAGAAGATGCAAATCGGCTTGCAATAGCAAAGAAGTGGAAGAAGGAGTTAAAGGCGGAAACCCCTTCACAATTGGTTGTTGGGGGTCTGGTAAGAAAACTTAGAAATGGCTTATTATGGCTTCTTAAGCTTTGTCAATACATTTGATATATTGTGTTTATTAGAGACTTGGTTTGGTCTTGATGATAAGTTAGATTTGAAGAACGTTCATTGTTTTAATAAGAGCAGTAGGGTTAGGGGAATGATCGGAAGATGGCCAGGGGATTAGCAATATTAATTAAGAGAGAAGCAGGGAGGGGTGCGAAGGAAGTTGATGTTCATATGGAGGGAATGTTCTGTTGTATTTAGTTGTAGAAGGGATAGAGCATTTAATTATAAGTATCCATTGTATAATGTACCAACGGCTTCCAAATATTGTAACAGGCTTTTTCTCGAGGACAGAAGGGCGGTGGACTTGTCAGTAACATATCTCAGTACCATAGTGATAATACTTGGAGATTTCAATGCAAGATACCACACACCAGAAACTTCTGGGTAGAAAACAGGTCAGGTTCATGCCATTTTCCTTTATGTATGCAAATAGCAGAAATTAAAGATAGACGACAGAGTTAGCACAGATGGGTGAATTGAATATTGAGTTATAGACAGAGGGAAAGGGACAGAGATAATTACCAGCAACGCCATTCAGAGAGATTGGGAGCCATTAAGAGTGCTATTGTACATCTGATGACATATGCAGTACAAAAGGTGAGAAGTGGGATGAAATTTAAATATAGAAAAATTGAATCGCTTGTCACTAACGGGTGGTATGACAGAGAATGTAGAGAGGCTAGACGAGTAATGGGCCAGACACTTAAAACATTTAGGAGGAAGGGGGCGGAAAAAGACGGGTATTTACAGTACCTAAATGACACAAAAAGCCACTGGTTTGAAAAAAGGAGGGTTGGAACAGCAAATTAGTGGAAGAGCTTAAAGAGGCAGTTTCCCGCGGGCAGGAAGAATATTGAAAAGCATGAGGAAGGGATCTTATATTATTAACATGCACGGTGGAGAAGTGGAGCAGTGAAGAAAAAAATTTCCTAGAAATATTCGAGGGAGAGCGGATCTGGCAGGCGGCAGTACTAAATGAAATGCAACTATTAGGAGCACCAAAAATTGACATTATGTATAGGGATGTTATGATAGGGGAGGTAATTAAAAACAAAAATGCTTAAAGAATAACAAAGCACCTGGGCTCAATGGACTGCCGTAGCAGTTTTTAAGGGGAGTTTAAGATGTGACAAACTTATACACATGATGACGAAGATAAATAATGACGTTTTTAATGGGGAGAAGATGGGACAATGGGAGTTATGTGTCCAATCTTTAAAAAAGGAAGCCAAAGGGGTGGCATCTCTCTCATTTATTGCAAAATTTGAAACGTGAGAATTAGGCAATGGTTACTACAATACAACAGGCATTCAAAATTCCAAGGGGGGGTTAAGGAAGAATACAGCACGGCAGACAATATTTTTGTTTTAGACACACCGAGAGTGAAACAAATACAGAAAAGAGAGGAAAACTGCATTGGGCCTTCCTAGATTTTCAAAAGCGTTTAATTCCGTGGAAAGGCAAAATGCTTGCCTTAATAATGCATTAAGTAAATTATGGACGAAAGGAGTTTTAGGTGAAATCATCAAGGCATTAGAAGCAATATATAGTAAGGTACAGTTTTGTGTAAAATATGGTCGCGATAAAGTTTCAAAAAGCGAAATAACATGGAGAGGTGTGAGGCAAGGATGTATCCTATCACCCCTCCTTTTCAATTTGTTTGTAGATGACATACCGGAGAAAATGTGTGTTGCAGAATCTGATGCCGGAATATAGGAGACATATCCATACCCACTCTCCTTTATGCGGGTGATTTAATATTGACATCCATAACAATTGACGGTCTGCAAAGGGAACTGGACTGCTTAGAGGCGTATGTCAGGAATAGGGAATAGCAGTAAATGAGGAGAAGACTAAAACTATGACATTCAAGAACGGTGCTGTGCACAGCAGGAAAGAGAGGTGGGTGTATGCAGGACAGGTGCTGGACAATGTTAAGAAATCCCCATTCTTGGGAGTCACTTTAGCTATGAATAGGAACTGGACAAAACACATAGGCAACACAAAACGCAAGTGCATAATTAAAAATATAGAAGCATTAAATATTTTGGTAAAAATACCGGAAACACCACTCAGAACAATGGAGATGGTATGCAGGGAGGCTGTTAAGTCAACTAAGACGTTCGGAACCGAAATTGGGGGGGGGGGGACACAGAGGAATTTAATCAGGTACAAACGCAGTTTCTAAAACTTTTACTGCAAGAAGAGAGGGGTACAGCTAATTATGGCGTTCTTAAAGTGTTTGTTATCTTTAACGAAAGTGTAAATTTAAAAATAAAAACAATTAAGTCTGGTTAAGAATAATACGGGGGCATCAAGCACATCTTCGAGCAAATAAGGGAAGGGTGGGATATCGGTTAGGCATAAAAAATAAGTAAAAGCTTGGACAAAAAGGACTAGGGTATATATAACTAAAGGAAGAAGACATTACGCGTAATAGTTGGAAAATAGTTAAGAGACTTTTGCGAGATATAGATAGGCAAAATACTGTGATTCGATGCCCAGATAAAATATCGCTTAACTCGCTCGTTCAAAGACCAAGTGGGGAGGGGGGGATTAGCTAGATGTCTGTGGGAAAGAAAGAAGTGGTTTGGAATGGCTCACGGATTAGGGGCATGGGAAGGGGGAAAAAAATAGTCTTTCGGGGAAAGAATTTGCCCACTGTGCGAAGAAAGCTTTTATTTGTTTGATTTATTTACCGATATTGTTTAACATCTCAAGTCATCAACGTCCCACTCGATTCAGGGCGTGAAACCGCCGATAAATTTTGCTCAGAGGCCTCTTTCTTCAGGCTTGAGATTATTTTACGTGCCGTATATCTACGACATCGAACCCAAGACTTTACTTCCCTTCCGAAGGAAGCCATACTTAAGCATTTTACGCCGGAAAATATCGATCTACCTGGGCGGGATTGAACCCATGATATTGGATCTCGAGTCAAGTATGGTTACCACTAGACTAGCAGGACCGACAAACGAGAAAGCGATACCTGGAGGCATATTCTGGCAAATTGCAGGGAAACAGACCTTTTAAGAAATAAGTTCTTTAACTACCACAATTTCTTAATTCCAACAGAAGTTTGAACGTCTACCTGGAAGTGTGGTGCATGGGAGATAGACACATAAACCGAGAATATTTCTGACGAAGAAGACTATACGAATAGAGGGGAGTGGGGAGGCGATTCAGTAAGAGGGGGGTCACAGAAAGAGTTTTATTCATGTTTGTATATACTATGTACATAAAAGTATTAATAGAAAATGTGTGACTAAGTAAATCGGTGTTTTTGTATATACATATGTATGTATGGGTGTGGGTACATATACAAAGTTGATCATAGCAATTATTAATGTTACCGGTTTTTCATTGTTAAAAGGACGGTATTAGCTTGTACGGTCGTAAGGCTCATGTAACAGTTATGCTTACATTTATGTACTCTCAACTGCTACAATAAAAGTCCTTTACTACTACTACTACTACTACCACTACTACTACTACCACTACCACTACTACCACTACCACTACTACCACTACCACTACTACCACTACCACTACTACCACTACTACCACTACCACTACTACCACTACCACTACTACCACTACTACTACTACCACTACCACTACTACCACTACTACCACTACCACTACTACCACTACCACTACTACCACTACCACTACCACTACTACCACTACCACTACTACCACTACTACCACTACCACTACCACTACTACCACTACCACTACTACCACTACTACTACTACCACTATCACTACTACCACTACTACCACTACCACTACTACCACTACCACTACTACCACTACCACTACCACTACTACCACTACTACCACTACCACCACTACCACTACTACCACTACCACTACTACCACTACCACTACTACCACTACCACTACTACCACTACCACTACTACCACTACCACTACTACCACTACCACTACTACCACTACCACTACTACCACTACTACCACTACTACCACTACTACCACTACTACCACTTCCACCACCACTAACACTACCTCCACTACCACTACTACTACTAGTAACTAATAAGTACTACTACTTATTACTACCACTAATGAGTACTACAACTACTTCTAGTAGTAGTACTAATAAGTAGTAGTATTACTACTATTAACTACTAATATTACTACTATTATATTAATAATAATAATAATAATATAACACTCGGATAATTCTAAAAGTCCTACAGAAGAGTGAGTAAGGAGCAAAGAAATGACTGTATTTATTACACAAGCCATAAAAAACAGAAAGATGGTTAATACTGTTAGAACTCACATATAAGGAGAAAACACACATAAAGCGGAAGGAAAGCTCCGCTCTCTTTGCTTGTATTTCACTGGACACTACTCGCGAGTATTTATCCATAGATGAATGATGTTATGAATGCATTATGCTTGTTTAAACATAGCTCTAAAAGAGATAACAAAACATAGAGAAACGGGACGAACACCTGAAGGAAAAACTAGTCCTGTGACATACACTTAATTGATTTTGAAAGTACAAACATTTGCATACATCTACATGTTACAATTTTGGGATTCGTTTTTATTATATATAATAATATATACATATTATATATAATATGTATCGGACATTTGTTTAGGCACAAAACGTTACAAAGTTAGGTGGCGTTACCCACGGAGTGCAGCAATTGCGATCATGTCAGACAGTTTCTTTTGATAAATGCAGTAGAATATACATGTGATATCTAGATAAACTGTAAAGAACTCTTTTAGTTAGGTATATGATTGTATGGAAATTATACATGTTTTAAAAATTTCAACACATTTGTCTTAAAAACATCGAATGAGTTCTGAAAAAAAAATCCTGAATTGTAAATGAAAATATATATACTAGAAAATTTACCTGCACTCTTAGTTAAATCCTTCAGAGCTGTACCATTCAGTACCAAAATTCACAAACTGTGTATACCGGTGCCAAACTTTATTTATCATTCCAATTTCACCACATACTTAACTTTTTCCCTCGTCAAATTCATGGTCATCATTTCCCCTCACAAATGTCTTAAGTCTTTCATTCGAAGTATTTCATCAAATTCTTGCGTGTAGACGTTTTCTTCCATGCGTGGTTGCTACATGCAATTTATGCTTATTGCTATATGCAATTTATGCAATTTATGCTTATGTGAACATTTTTTATTTCCCTTCTTTCGTTTTAACCTCAAGATTCAAGTTTTTTCTCTCTTTGTTTGTAAACATTAAATGTTTCGAATTCTTCTGCTTTTATTGTGTTGTGCACTGAGGTTAGTTCTTTAGACAGAGGAGAGATGGGTGGAAAGACTTTTCAATCATTTTAGAGGCGAATGAAAAGCAGAGATTCTGCTTTACACAGCTGAGTATGTCGGTCCTGGTGGTATAGTGGTTACCATACTTGCCTCCTAAACCCAAGATCGCGGGTTCGAACCCGGCCAGGATCGATAGATTTTTCCGGGCGTAAAAATCCTAAGTATGGCTTCCTTCAGAAGGGAAGTAAAGCCGTGAGTCCCATATCGTACATTTATGGCAAGAAAAAGAACCTCAAGCCTGAAAGAGAGGCCTCTGAGCAAAATTTGTCGTCCGTTTCACGCCCTGAGTTGAATGGGACGCTGATGACCTGAACTGTTAAAGAGCGTCCATAAAATAAATCATTCAACAGCTGAGTATACATAGAAACCTTCTCTGAGCCAATTGTAGGTTGCAGTGATAAGCAGCTCTGAGATTCGGTAGTGTAACTTTCAGTCATCAATTCATAAGTAAAATGATCATCTGTGGATATGTTAGGATGCAGCGGTACTAGGTCTTGAATCACGAGATACCTTTAGCGACTACGCACTACAAAATAGTCAGGTCGGATGATACTTTGAGCTTTCATTTTCATTAAAACATGTCCCATTCTCTATAGAAAGCATTTTAAAGTGGCTACATCTAGTGATTGTAGGCGGTAAAAGTGTGCGGGGATATTGATATCAAAACCATGCCTTGGAGTTACAAAATACACATTTCTCAAGCATTACTTAGCTTCTGCAAGTATCTAGAATCAAAGAACTGGTTGCTCAGTTGATGACTGATGACTTAACATACTTGTGGAGATGTTGAGCCAATCCACAAATTACTTTTCTTTTCATCACCCCATTATTTGAGCACTTGTACAATGCTCCAGAAAGTGCGTCTTTTACCAGAACAAGATTTGTTTCCTGCAAGAAAATGCGAAGAAAATGCAAGAATATATAAATTTATATTTTTACTCCTTTCTCAACTGTAGCATATGTCCCTTGCTTGCAGCATCCTGTACTGTTCCCATGTCCTTATTATCCACGTTGTAACATTGAGCTAAAAGAAAATGCTACTTAGACGTAAGTTATTAAATGTTTTCAAATAATTTACACTTCGGTTCTTGAAGCCTTTTATTCGCTCTATGCTTGTCGCATGTTTCTATGCCAAAACTCTTGAATCTAATCTCTGGCTGCCATTCTATATTTTAATTACCATAAAGTTATATTTATTTATGGCGATTTTCAGCAAAATAAAAGTAATTCGTCTCAAATTAAAAGGAGTCAAACTATAAAACAATTTGTTAGTTCATTAAACATGTTCAGTTATTTCAGTCTCAACTTTGGACTTAAATGTGACTTTCTTACCTAAAGTTTGTGTCTAAGCAACTCCGATTTTAAAGCGGCCTTGCAAGGTTGTAAATATCTTACCCTTGGACGAACTTCTCATACTTTCTTCGTTTTGCATACACTTTAAAGCAATTTCCAAAATTTCCTTGTTCTAGTTTGCCTTATAAATGTTTTCCGATTACAGATTCAAACCATTGAGAAGGAAGGCTGTTTTACTATGAGCATGAAAAACGCAACAAGAAGTCGATTTAAACGGGGAAATCGCGATCACTTTGATCGCTATTGCTGTGAAACATTACCAAATATTTTCCATGACTAAATGTAGCGCTAGGTTCAAATATCATATTATTTATATACTGCAACACTAAACAAAATTCCTTCAAATAAAAGCACGTATATTTCATACAGCAGAAGAAAATGCGAGAAATTCGCCAGAAAAGTAACATGCAGTCGAACAGCTACTGGGTAGTTTTTCCTCTGCGGAACCACTGCATGTGCAGTTGACCGAACTCTGTCTCCTTTCGTTCCCACACTTAAAAAGCCGGCAGGGAGTTTAACTCTAGGAGCGTATGGAGGTGTTCTTGTGTAATGTGACAGTGTATTAAGCATTCGTTAGACGGAGTAATACAGTGTATTAATTACGTTAATATGACTCAATTCAGGTATCCTATTCCCCAACAGTATTTATTTACGATTTGTACGTGCGTACAGAATTGCTCCTGATGCACGGAGATTGTTTCAAGAGAGATTCCCTGAGATTCAATTTCCAAGTTGAAGTACGATTCTCAGATTTGTAAATAAATTTCGTGAAATGGGAAGTAATATTGCTAAAAAGCGTACACAGCCACGTATGTACTCAGAGAAGAAACGTTAGATAACATTGGATTTGCTCTGGAAAAGTATATGTCCTATTCCTCTGGTCAAACAACAACAAAGCCACTGAAGTTAAAACACTAAAAGTACTGCAGTATAAGAACTTAAACTGCGTGACCCCATCCAGGAGTAGATTTTGTGAATAGATTTTAAATGGCGTGCATGACTGAGAAATTGACGGTAATTTTCTTTACGGACAAATCTTGGATCCACCTAATTGGGTATGTTAATTCACAAAAACAACCGAAACTGGAGCTCAGAAAAATCTAACCTTCTTCAAAGCATTATCAAAAAATAGAAGCATTGTGCGTCATTAGCGGTGAAAAAATAATAGGCGAAATTTTTTTAAGAAACAATTATTGGTGGTAGGTATACATAAAATATTTTGCAACCCTTTTTCCGTGAATTGACTAAGAGGGAACTTTCCAACAAGACTCTTCAATGGCACATACAGCCCATGTCTCCTTGCATGCAATTCCTGAAATATTCGAGATAGAGTCATCGTTAACAACATATGGTTCCCTCGATTCCCATTTAACACCATGCGATTTTTATCTCTAGGGGAATAAGATGAAAACGTACAATAAAACATTAGATGAACTGAAAAATAACATTCTTGAAAATATTTCTTCCAATTCTCAGAGGAAACTGCAGAGGGTAATGATTAATTTCATAAGCCGATACCAAAAATATACGAAAAATGAAGGGAAACATATCCAGAATCTTCTTGCTTGATATTAATGAATAACTATACCTTTTAAGTGTTTAATAACTTACGCGAGAAGTATAGCTGAGGACTTTATGACTCCCGTTCACCGCGGTACCAGCTTGAATCGACCGACCGGTCGTTACGTCTGGAGCGGTCCCGGGAAGGAAAAATCACGCATGGGATAAAACACAATGACAACGGCATGGTACACCTGTTGGTAGCAATATTCAGAATACTCATATACCCTGCAATAACAGAAAAAACAATGTGGTAGCCATTCCCCACTAATCCTCCAATCCCCCACCACCATTCCCCTGTAAGCGAGATAAAACTAACAGTTATGAATGAAAAAATGTCCTCTATTGGAAACAATTTGATTAGCATTGTTTCCGTGAATGTAGACAAAAAAAAGTAATTTTAATGCTGGGGGATACAAAACTATGCACATTCTATATCAACGCTCTATAACCGTCTACTTGTACAAGATTCAAAGTCTCTGGAACAAAATATTTCATGTGAAATTTCAAACTACAATTAATGGGGCAAAATGTACACTCACCACGTGAGGCTAAAGGCGAGCTTGCGTGTCCTCATACTGGTGCTCCAGTGAAATTGCCTTACTCTGACTCACATTCGGTACCCTGTAACTAAAAGCACCAACAAATAAGATGAGGTGATAAGCTATTTAGTAGCATAGTAGTCATGTATTAATAAAATAAAGCAGTATGAAAGAAAGAAAAACAGATACAAGTATGCATGAGATGAAATAAAAGATAAATACGTTTAGAATAAAAAGGTTGTAAAAGCAGATGTGTTTATATTTATAATAAAAATTAAAATAAGTAATGGAGAGACAAAGAATGGATAAAGGAAAATAATAAATTATATTAAATAAACACTGAAATATCACACAATTAGCACAATAATTCCAACCTCTTGTGGTGCTAACTTTGATTCTAAAAATGTACATATAGCCCGAATTAATTGAGAGTATTTAATATTACTTAAATTGCTAACTATTCTTCTAAGAATGTTGTCCACCCAACGCTCTAAATGCAAATTCTGCGCGCTATATCGTGATAATCCATGCATGGCCCCAATTTAAGATTGCTTCGATTGTTAAGTGCTCTATAAATGTTTGCATATAAAAGCTTCATCTACCGGTTTCCTTCCGTATGCACAATCATAGGCGTTGTATTAAAAGTCTCCCTAACCGGTCCTGTCTCACTGTAAGGTTTTTGATAATACATTTAATTTAACACTTATTGCTGACTATTGCTGATTCGTGTTTCTGAAAGTTACCCCGGAAAGACAGATAGTAGCTAATATTTCGGCAAAAGCGCATACACCACCGCGTTTAAATCTTACATGTTAATATGTCTCTTTGTCCTTTATTATTATTATTATTATTATTATTATTATTATTATTATTATTATTATTATTATTATTATTATTATTATTACTACTACTATTACTATTATTATTACCTATTTATTTTTCTTACTTGGTTTTTCTCCCCGTTCTTTTCCCCTTATTGCTTGTTTAATTTGTTTCTATGCATTACATTATCTTCCAGATTCAATTATTACTTTTACTATCGTCACTTTTCTTCTACGATCGAAGAACATGCGCGGTTTGAAATATGGGCTATTTGTGTAACTATATCAATGTTTTATTCATTGTTGCATTTCTAGTTCTTGTTATTTTAGCTCTATTGCTAGATAATTTTCGTTGTAGTATATACATGATGTTTCGGAACTACTTTTACATACTTTGGCGGCGTGTTCCTCACACCAAAACAAGAAGAAAATGTATATAAATATATGTCCGGAAACGCTTAGTTTTTGAGTTATTAATGAAATTTTAAGCCAGAATTAAAATTAATTTTTATCACATCTTTAATAGGATAATTTCCAAATCACATAAATGCCTATAGTCTTCAAAAGTGCGCCAAGTGCATCAGCAGACCTGTGTCGATAATATTATTCGTTTACTTAACAAAATCATTTTATTTTCGGTTACGAACTTAAGTTGTAGATTGCACCTTGAAACGCCTTGAAATAAACTTTCATTTATAATTAAAAAAATAAAGATTTACAAATGGTTATATGGACTTTTAATTTTTTGTTTTGGTAAACTTTCATTAATAACTCAAAAACTAGGGACTTCCGTGCATATGTTAATATTGACTTTTTTTCTTGCTTTGATGTGAGGAACTCGCCACCAAAGTTTGTAAAGCATTTCCGAAATGTTCTGTATATAACAAATTACAGGGAAAATCTGTAAAGCAATTAACATGCATAGAAAAATGAAATGAAAGAAAAAAATTAGTGAAATGAAAATAATGGCTATAATTAGGAAAAGCAATAAAGGAATATATCTGAAAATAATAGTTATAGATTATTTATATACTAAACATTCAAAATAAGAGCTAAAAATAAAAATCAATAATAAAAATTGAACGTGTACATATTTTTTCTTTCTGCACTTAAACAAAAATATAGTCTCCATCTAAAATAGTATTATATAGATAATATAATTATTTGATATATTTTCCAGAGAACACATCTTCACATGCAAAATCATGGTGGAAAAGGGATCGAAAGGTTCCGAATGTATACTAAATGGTTCAAGCAAGGTGCTGATAAAATACCTTTATTTAGGTTTACACAATTTACATTAACATTATTTATTCATCGCTGTAGCAAATACCACAAAATGACCAATATTTAGGATATAAACGTGGCATTTACTGGATTTCAATAAATTTGTTACACTGGATTACGCACACTATTTCTATGTTTTCGAATGTAAGTCACTGGCGCAATGTACTCACATTTACAAAGAAACTGCGCTCAACATCTATTGGAACCAATGGAGCATATTTTGTAAACATGGAAAATGAGTTTAGTGGAAGTTGCAAGGGCCTCCACATCCGGATTGTTCCTAAAACAGATTCAACTTTGGCTTTGACAAGTCCCTCAACGTTGTCAACTTCCATTGCTCCTCCTTCTCCAAAGCTTCCCCCCCCCCTAAATTCCACACAACATAGAAAATATCCGTAGCCATGCAGTACGAAATGTTCCAACTCTAGGTCTTTGTCATTAAGGATCATTCGGATATACTTGATCCCGTTGAATCTAGAGTATATGTGAAGTGTTTTTTTTATTATTATTATTTTTTCCGGAGTTTTCGCACAAGAAAACTGCATTTCTTATCCAGATACCCCCACTTGATTATGATAAGTAATTGTAGTTGGTAGAGTCCAGTAATTGCTAGGTACAAAAGTTGATTAAAGCCTTTACAAGAATCTTCTTCAGAACAGCAATAAAATAATTTACCTTGTTGCATTCCTCTCTAACTCACAAACACCGTGTGCTATATATGTCACATGATTGAGGTTGAGGTACTGTTGGGAGCTGGAGAGATGGCTTGACAGAGGAATGTGTTGATAACGTCCAGCTGTTCACTATTAATATTCGCTTTTGTTAACGCAAAGAGATGGACCGACTCTTTAAGTATTTGAATAGATGAAAGACTTGCAGTGCGTAATGTTTTACTAGGCAAATTAATCCCTCTACCCGCCTACGTCGCTAGCTATCTCTTCAGCTCCCACCAGTATATGACCTTCAGTTGTTGGAAAGCCGAAAACATGCATGAGGTTTCACCCTTTCATCAAATAATTGAAACACACTTTTCAGAGCACCAGCACTTCCATTTAACATGAATTCGATACCATGTTTACACACTAACTCTTTATTTTATCGAAAACTTCCTCTAAATATTTTTTCCTTCCCCCTCAGGGTATCCCCATCGGGTATTGAGCTCTGCGCCTACTTCTCCAGGAATGGTTTGAATGCAGCATTGTTAAGCTCATGAATTGATATTTCCTGACTGAACTAATGTCATGGTAAGATCTGCAGAGAACTGACTCGATGACTTCTGCTTTTCAGATTCTGAAATAAAGCAGATATCAGGGTGTTTTGCTTAGGTTGCGACTTGTGGACTTGTTCGTCGCATGCTTGCCACATTAGCTTATTCTCTTTTATGCTTCTCATAGACCGCTATATTTAAATCGCAGACAGCATGTGGAAAAACTATACCACCAGTTATGATGAATTTTCTCTTTAATTCTTCTGAAATGCCTATGAACGTTTGACTGGTAGAGTACTCGAACTGTAACAACACAAACACAATCAAGTAAGTAGGATAACTGGAGATTTAAGCATTCTTTATAAAAATGTGCTCGAACCATCACACATAGAACTATTGCTCTGGGGAATAGCATTGATTGAAATTTGTGTCTTCTCAAGAACGATTTTATACATTAACTTTGATACTACTGGAGGCTAAAAAATTTTATAATTTTAATGATTTTGTTGAGGTATACAAAATGAAATTAATGGTTTTTACCTAACTGCTCAAGAAGAGTAAATATATTTATTTTTCCTCTCGAGAAAAGTGAAAATCATTTATATTACCAGGTTCTGAAGCATCAAAGATGGGCATAAAATAGAGAGAGAGAGAGAGAGAGAGAGAATATTAATTATATTAAAATCTCAAACGATACATATATAAAGAGCCATATTTTTGTAAGTAACTTAAAATCTACACCATAGTAATTTTAGTGTTTTATATTAGCTTTTTTGTTTTGTTTATCATTTATTCAACATATTTCTTCAACGTCCAACGTAATACTTTTATAAGAACCTTTACATAGATTTCTAAAAGAATTAGCCCGATATTGAGTTTGTTTTGTGGTAGATTATTGTTTGTTTATTTACGTGTCGCATGTTTAATGGAGAACTTTAACAAATGCAATAGCAAGATTTATATAATGTTCTGGGTCTCAGACCGCGGATTTCTTCGCTTTTTCCTTGATAAGTCTTCGTTTTCACAGGAAATAACACAACAAGGAACAAGTAGATAATAGACAAACGAATTAACAATGAAAGCAGCAAATACAAGAAATAAACGCAAGAAGGAAAAAGAAAGTAAGACAGATGCATGCAAATAAAAATAATAAAGTTAGCGAGGAAAGGTTGTACAAAAAAGGAATACGCATTAATCGAGAACACTGAATATGCACTTAAAAGTGCATGCACTAATCGATTGTCTAACTTATTACCAAATCCACTATGCCACCTTTGATGAAGTCAGAGGTATATGTTAGCAAACGTGCCTTAATCATTGATTCGGCTTAACTAACACCGTTTTATTAGAAATGTTCAAAACAGGCCCCTCTGATACCAGATGGGTCTCAATATAAAGTGAATATGTATATGTTCATGTTAGTAAAACACAATTGAGAAGGACCGCATTAAAAGTTCTTAGGTGTTCACTTTTCTGAGTAAGAAAATTATGAACGTATCTAAGTAGTATTTTTCCTTATTGAAATAATAGTGTAAGATATTATGGTCTGTGCCCGAAGGGACAGTGCCCAGGAAAATTGTGAAAACTATGTTTGCGAAAGGGAGTGGTATGAAGCATACTTGACGAATATCCGAAGTGAGATGTGAAGCAAAACAGTATTGATATGGTTCACATACTTGTACTGTTAAAATAAAAACATTTTTTTTAAATATTACAATTATAAATTGGTTAAAAGGTTTTATTACTATAATTCTCATTATTATTTTACCTGCTGCTATTAATAAATAGAAAGAATTTATTTAAGACAAAGAATGTAATATAACTCACTGAAGTTAAGTGTATGCTTAATTTAAAAACCAGCTCGAAATCCATAATCACTGCAATGACCATATATATTATATATTATCCAGTGGTAATGAAAAATATCACTGGAAAAAATGTGAAGGGGAAAAACATCTAATCCTTAAAAAAGTCACTAAAATGTTTGCTTTTAGCGTTTATTTCGCTTTATAATAAGTTCTTCAATTGAAATTAAGTAAGTAATATTAATTACAGGTAAAGTCGACGTTCTTTCTTATTGGAAATAATAAAAGCTGTATTTTATTTCAACCAAGAGATAACATACAGTACAGAATGACATCTGTTGTGGAATTTGCTGTTTTTCAATTATATTTGTTATAATGAATGCAGTTTTCATCGTTATGTTAAGTTGCTGTTGGATGCCCATAATTTTGCATGAAGCAGCTAATGCTAATTCATTTTTAGCATAAAAGCCGAATATCAAGATCAGATAAAAAAAAAAGAGACTGAAATTATAATAAGGTTACTCCTAAATTATTTACTGTCACAAATAATTGTGAACATGACATTCTTAAAATAAATAAGAGATGAGATGCTAAGCATTCTCGACAACAGGAACTAATTACGCACTTTGACAGTTCATTAAAAAATTGGAGCTTATATATTCTAAAAGGCACAACTATAATCTACTATCAGAACATTTCCTTTGATGTTTCAAAAAGGAACATATAAAAAGTTCCCGTAAAATTGCTAAATTTGTATCAAAAGAATACACAAAATGAGTCTGAATTAATTTAATACATTTTACAAACTATAAATAAAATTATCACAGAAAAAACACCATATACAGTCAGGTTATTTGAGTTTAGGGTCGGAAAAGTGCAGCTGTATACTGGGGGAAACGCTCAGAAGGCTTGTAACTCAAATAGCCTCACTTTATTTGTAACACCGGTTTCGAGCGGAACTTTGCGAATGCCGGTTTAAGTATTGCGTTATGTCTACTTTATTTAAAACGCCATCTGTATAAGTTAAATCTTTGAGAGTGAAAAGTTAAAGTTGTACCTACTTTCTTCTGCTTTTTAAATATAAATACCATATTTACGACACAAATTCTGTACTGATTTAGTTGATTGTATCATCATTATCATGATTAGTACTATTTTTATTATAAAATGTAACTTGTCTGTATGTTTATTTAATTTATTTCTGTAACTGCAGCAATGTATAGATACCTTTCAGTAAATTCAGTTTCGTTATAAGGAACAATGATTGTCGTAGTATAGAAACTACCCCTTTATGTCCTTCAGCTAGTTCATACTTTCTTTAATGCACCAATCCATTTCTTTTTATATTAATTCACATTACCGATCCATGCCCTTGCTAAAATACTACACATTTAATTTCATATTAAAACAACTATTTTTGTTACTTATCTTAATATTAGCTAAAATATTTCAAATTTAATATCAATTTAAAATAGTTATTTTTGTTACCCGCCGAAAATATAATAGTGTGTATTTGAAATGAAATGGTCGGCACAAAATGCCATTGAACAATGTACACATTTTACATAGACTTGTTCTTTACCACACAATGTTTCTAATACGTTGCATTTTTGCAAGAACGTTATAAACGAATTCACACTTTTGTCAAATATCTGACTTCTGGCAAGCGTTTGTTAGCAGATTTTTGAAAACTGGTGAAGTAAACAAATGATACAATTTCGTTAAGAAGCCTCTATCATACAAAATTATTGGAATGTTTTCACAAAAATGTTTGTGCCCGAAATATTCTTCTAACCTTGAATTACAATTGTACATTGTATGTCTATAGATATACATCTCAGTTTTGTATAATTGTATAATATTTTGGAAGATAATACGCGTTTATATTAGTTTACTATATAATACACTTTTCACTTCTCCATCAGAAGAATAGTGTCATCTGGTTACTTGCAACAATTCCTCCGATCCATCCCATTGAAATATAGTTAGAATGTACATTTATGTAAGCCCAATCATCATATTTTGGCATTTTAATTCGTAATATAAACGTTATGTATATACTTGTCTCATTAGCTTTAACTTCAAAATAAGAATTGTGCAAAAGAGAAAGTTTGGAGTTTTCCGTTACGGTGGCTTGGAAAGGCAAGAGGGTAGTAAATCCAACACAAAGTAAAAGGGACAAGTGTTATGCTACATTTTAAAATTACTGCTACTGGAGAGTAAATAAACTGAAGGACTTCAGGACCGACCGTTGTACTGTTAGCCTTGAAACTAGCCAATGGCAACAAAATGTTTTAAACTTTCAAAAATAGCAAATAGTATGTGAGGCAGGTGAACTTAAAGCAGTCGATGGAAAATGTATATTTGAACTTTTAAAGATATGCGAGAATCTTGTGCGTGCCTTTGTGACCCTTGTGGCAATCGCTAAGCCAACTTGATTTGAATGTACTATATAAGGAAGCGTTTGCTCGGCTGTGGCGGGCAGTTCGCAGAAGTAGTTGTAAGTTTGACGTTGCTGAGGCACGCAGTTATATTATTTACACGCGGCTAGAAACAAGTCTTCATTTGCTCATTTCTAATTATTAGTTCAAAATCTTCATCCACCATTGGTGGGCGCTAACTCAATTTCCAGCTAATGTTTGAAATCAGAGGACAGTCTGCCTTTATTGAATCCATTTAAAGCAAACGTCCCAGCAGCCTTAAAGTTATTCGCCTTGCTAACGCCTGTATTGGAATTTGTAGCGGCGTAAGAGGTTTTGTCGCAGGCAGCCAATACAACAGCGTATTACGCTTGCCTTTCTACGGAACTTGTTCTTTTGTAACACCAGCGTTGTCGCCTCCGCCAAGTGACAAGAGCACCAATATTTTAATACTCGTTACTCATACAAAATTATGTTACCTAGTTTATGAGTTATTACACAGTATATATTATATCAAATGCTATATATTTCGTAGTGCAAAGCTACGTCTTGGTGACTGCCACGGGTGACCGAGGTCGTTAAGATGAGCATTCCTGAGCGGGAGGTCTGGGGTTCGAATCCCAGTACCGTCCTCCCTGACTGAGGTTTTTTCCAGGTTTTCTTCAGTTCTCATAAATGGCAAATGCCGGGGAGGTACGTTAAACTTAGGTTTGATTTGATTCATTTACGGACGCTCTTCAACATCTCAGGTCATCAGCATCCTATTCTATTCAGGGCGTGAAACGACCAACAAATTTTGCTCAGAGTCCTCTTCTTTCAGGCTTGAGGTTCTTTTTCGTGCCGTAAATGTACGACACGGGACCCACGGCTTTACTTCCCTGCCGAAGGAAGCCATACTTAGAAGTTTTACGCCCGAAAAAATCCATCGATCCTGGCTGGGTTTGAACCCGTGATCTTGGGTTTAGAAGGCAAGTATGGTTACCACTACACCACCAGGACCGACTCTAAAACTTAGGCCTGTAACGCTTCCTGCCATAAAAAAATATTTTCTCAATATATCAATTCATCTCGTATATCATCAGTGTTCGTCGCCTGTGGTGCCTCAGTAATAAAAAGGGGCGTTAAACATCGTTCAAAAAAATCTTGGTGGGGTGCAAGAACTGTTACACAACATATCTTATTTATGAGCATCATTTTGATGCAACATTTTTTCCTCAATTACTCCTATGTTTGCAACTTAACATCGTGTAATATTTACGTTAAACCTTGCGATATTCAACATTAATAAAAAGATATAACTAAGCTTGTTGATAAATAATATGATAATGTGAAAATACATATTGGCGCGCAATATAGACGATGGTTGGCACAGAGATACCGCTTCAGTTTCTCCATGGTTAGAAAGGGATGATGGAAGTCGGATGGTGTAACTCTCGCTATTGTTATATCAAATAATGGCAAGCACATTTGATGATAAACTGAAATCGTATATTGCAGTGTAATAAAGTTTAGTTTACAATATGAAGGAGAAGAACATTTAATTAGTTCTAGGTTACAATGTTGCTGAGTCAACTAGTGAAATCATAGCATTTTCAAAGAGCACGGCAGGGAACAGGTCTATCAACAAATGGGAAAGTTACGTTTTCCACCCCAAAAGGTAAAAGTCAGGAAAAAGCAGACAAAGAAATTAATGTTGATGGGTTTACCGAGCATGAACTTAGGAGAAAATTTAATTAATGTTATACAGTAAAAAGAACGCTGCAGATCAATAGGAATCTTAATAGAGCTCTGAAGTATCAAATGGCTACATTGTATGTAACTGGGAATATTTAAGACCAACCATCATACATCAAAAATTCATATGAAGAAAATCAACTTCCGAAAGCAAAATTCTGATTGAGATTATAGCTTATCATGCTAGATACTTATCACTCATTAGCACAGTTTTATGTAAAAGAACATCTAGTGTTCATATGAATGAAGAGTAAGTCATTTATCTCAAACTTTAAGAAACAGTTGTCCATCTTCTGATAAAAGAGGAGTAAAGTAAATTATAGGATAAAGTCCGTCACGCAGGAGTTGCATAAACTAAACGAATTCCTAGTTTAATCATTTTTAATAAAAACGAATATCAAAGACCTTATTAATTAATGAAATGAAATAAGTAATGACATTACTGCATATATTAGGGGAAAAAATAGAACTCTTGCAACCCTAGAGAACACGTTTTTAGAATTATTATTATTATTATTATTATTATTATTATTATTATTATTGTTGTTGTTGTTGTTGTTGAGATTAAATCGCAAAAATGTATGGTAAACTATTAATTAAAGGCAATATATGACCAATGATAGATAAAGCCATACTGTGTGGACATTTTTAAACATTTTTTCAACGTAGCCATGTAACATTTTTAAACGTAACTGAGCTCTTGGTATCATCTTTACATTCACTAAAATAGAGAGAAATAACATAAATTTTTGAGTTACATTATGTATTTAAGGAGATGTTCATATGTTTCAATAAAACAAAAACAGGTTACTATTCAGAAACAAATGCGATGTACAAAGCAAATAAAACAATCGAAAGTTACATAGATTTTAATGGTTTTAAAATTTAATTTTAAATGATATTGTAGTATATACATGTGACCCAAACGTTTTCTGAACTTATTACAGAGCGCTCTCACTCCTAATGTCCCGATTTCCCTGATTTTCAGAAACTATATTTGTTATTTTATTAATTTCACTGTGAAAAAACCAATATTAATGCCGCTGGAGAGTTTTAAGTTTTAGGTTTCACGCTCTCCCCCCTCCTCTTAATAGTTAGATTTCACTGATTATCGGAATCTGTTTTTTCTTATTTTATTTAAATGACAGATACCGAATTTCCTTTAAAAACATTTAAAATTGCGATTTTTAAATTTCACTTTAATCCCCACTTGTTTTTCAGCTATATCCCCCACTCCTTATAGCCCGATTGCCCTGATTTTCCGAAAATAGTTTTATCAATTTATTTTAAAGAAATCTACAGAGTTTTGTTAAAAATAAAGCAAACATTGCGGCCGCTAGAGCGATTTTTAAATTTTTAAAAGCATTTCGCTTTGGGATACTCCCCCCCCCCCCCAATGGTCTAATTTTGCTGATTAACGAACTCGACAAATAATTTGTTAATTGATGGTTATATGCCGAGTTTAGTTGAGAAAATCTAAAAATTGCGACCGCTAGAGCGTTAACAGACACACATATAACATTTTTATAATTTTTATGTACTATTTGGTGCCTAGTAGGTATGACCGGAGGAAATTTGGAAAAATTATTCCAAATGAATTCTATTAGTACAATCGCAATAGCCTACTTCCTTCGGAATCCGCTTCATGACACATGGAGGGTATAAACATGCCTTCGTAAAACAAGCTGTTCTCTTTTATAAACCCAAACCAAAAAGCCGGCTATTATCATAACGACAAAGATTCACATAGCTTCCAAAAATGGTTACAAAGTCAGTGAAGTACTTTAAATTTTCATCGTAATTGCGCTGTCGTTAATACCAGCTACCATAGTGTACAGTTATACATTATCTCACGTCAACAATGTGGGAAAGAACATAGTCCGTTAAGACTAAAGAATGAACATTTTGATGAAAATATGACGAAAACTAATAATCACTGTTAGTAAAAACATTGCCAAAGGTTCAAAATTATGTCACTGACACCTACTATAATCACATGGTCATCGATCTACTTGTTTTACACCGACTCCCTTATTATCCAGACTTCATTCCTTTTGAATTTGTCCGAACTGTTACAAAACAAAAGTTGGAAAATGTTTTTCTAGGAAAAACAGGTCAGTTAACAAATATGCATTTTACTGTTTTGTTAGGCGACTCCCTCTTCGTTGGATTTTAGTCGTTTTTAAGACATCTTTCCACTCTTCCTCAATCTGACCAATTTATTTTCCGCATCCTATAGGAGAAAATGCATATTGGCAGGAGCGTTGTGCTAATCTCCACTCTGTTAAATTGAGTACCAAAGTAATTTTGCCCCTTCATGATGAAAAATACAACATCGCGCTATTCAACAAACAATAATCACTTTCTCCCAGTGAGAAGTTAATCTCTTAGCCTCCTTATGAACTTCGCTCTGTGCCCGAGAATAAAAGCGCTCTTAGGATTTTGCGCTGTTTCAAATTAATGCAAATGTTCAATAATGTAATTTTCTGTTTCTCCTCTCGAAAGGCATCGAGTTCCATTTCTGTTGTAGAGTGCTACACAGTTTTATAGAGACAATAATAAAAACATTATTACAATAAATTTTAAGTTTATTTATTTATCTTCAGTAAAAGTAAAATAATTTTGATCAAAGTAATTGAAAATGTAAATGTTCTTTATGCTAAAGTTATAATTTTTGGCTGTTTTTATATTTCTGCTTAACACCTACGATGAATTAATATATGACTAATTTCGCTTCATCAGTTAAATATTTTAAAATAATGCTCATCGTTTATGAAAGAAAGTTGTGTTAATGTGAATCATGCGCGTGAGAGATTTACACATATGTAATTCTTATTACAAAATAACTTTAGCTGAGGATCGGTTAATTTATTTTTCGAAACATGCGGAAACTCCTGTATATATATATATATATATATATATATATATATATATATAAGAGTTCCCGCATGTTTCGACAAATAAATGAGCATGACAAGAGTAATTAGTGTGTATATATATATATGTATGTATGTATATACACTCATACTCTTATGGATTTCCAAGGTGTATGTCTTATTCTTGTCTGCTGGATAGCAACGGCACACCTGCTCTGGTAATGTATTCATAGTTTCATAGTTTGTTTGTCTTACGATTAGCTTCGCTTCAGGTTGGAAAATTATGTACTGCCCAACCCCTAGATAGAAAAACGTTGAAATTACGGCAAAATGAAGTCACATAGTGTAATAATTAGCGCTATATATTGGAAAAAACTTACTGTCAGAACTTAGATGTTATTATTGATTTTAAAATATTTCTTCAATACCCTAACCAATTAACAAACGTGAAATATTTATGTTTTACTAAATTTATTTATAATAAGTGTTCCAAAATCTTTCAAATTTTTACTCAACTTCTATAATAAAGAGAGTTTTCAATATTCTTAACGTTGGACTTTTAAAATGGTCTTAGAAATATACCGTAATAATTGAGCGCTCAATGCAGTAAAACCGTATATATAATATAAAATAAAAATAAAGTAACACTATTAACAATGTAACAAATTAACACCAATTATAAAAGTAAAAAAGTATAATATACCATAATAAAGTCACACTTGAAATCGCAAGTGAGTTTATCTTGGTGTATTACCCTTTTTTACTTTTATAATTACTATATATATTTGTAGTTATTATTTTATAAATGTTTCGGTTATGCAATACTTTAAAATGATTTACTAACTCAAAATGTTTGTAATTTGTTACTTTACATTTTTCTTTCGAACAATAAATAAGTAACAGAATGATTTTTTTCTCTTGAGGAAAAATTATCTATGTTAGTTCTTCTGTTATTATGTCACATTATCATAATCATAAAACATTATGCAAAACTAAAAACAAGTCATACTAAACTTATTTGGCATATAATTTTTTCCGCACAAACTAGTATGAAAGATTAAGGTTTGGAATCATATTGCAAAATGTGAAAATAAAAATTCAATAATATCTACGTTTCCAGAATAGGCAATTGTGGACATAATTAGGAATACTGAATTGAAACATATGAACACAAATCAAAATTTGCTCGTTATAAGCTTCAGTTCAAAGAAAACATAGATATATGCATATTTCGGCATAACCAAAATGAGCACCGTTTGCTACCAGCAGTTGTCATGAATAACAACCGAAACTGAACAAATACAAACACTAAAAAAGGAATGAAACATTATTTTGGCCAGGTACAGCAAGCATTGTTGAACACCATCTTCTCACTTAGTGTTACGAGTGCTATATTTGAAAAAAAATTAGTTAGTTGGCAATCATGCTGACAGGGTGGGCTTTACAACTAATGTCGCGTTGTCAGAGTAACAGTATTATCACGAAATCTCTATAAGGAGATCAATATCATTTTCTACAATGTTTCATTTCTCTTGACTGTACAGCTCCTACGTTAGCGAAGGAAATCGTAACCACGCCTCCTTCCTTAAAGACACGCGATACTTCTGTCCTCAGTTGTAAACACAGTCGCTGGAGCTGTGAACGCATGACGTAGGAAGTCGGCCCGTCAACACGGGAAGAGGCTTCGTGGGTATAGTCCAAACTGTCGGTAAAGTACAATATAATACATGAGGACTAAGTGAAGGGAGAGACGATCAACACTAATTAGGTAACATAGTGAACAACATCATTAGCGAGAAGTTTTATGATTTTATTTCAGCATCAAGGTTACAAACTACAAGGGAGCAAAATTCGGAAGGAAACTCACAAAACGTCATAAAGCTGCGTGACCTACATCTGTGTGAAGGCGGTCAGAACGCTATCGCTACATATTCATACGACTTTTTATGCTGTTTGTTTTGTTCGTGTTGGGTGAGCAGCTCTTGCCTTGGAATACAAACTGCTAACAATAGCGAGCTCACAAGATGTTTTGTTCGCCGGCAAGCGTTCAATTATTCATTCTGCGCTTGTTTCAACACGGTACTGCCAACATGACAGCAACTGCAACGTTCATGAGAACCTTCACTATATGTGTGAGAATATATTTAATTGAAGTATTATATAGGAAAGGTTCAACCCTATTGGCTTCATCCTACAAGTGGTTTTCTTTCCCTCTCGTCGTATAGAAATGCGTTTATAAATGATTTAGAACTGTGATGGCACTGTGCGCTTTTCAGGTTATATTTTGCCAAATAGATGCTGTTTTGCTGTTAGCACGTGTATCACGTTATTTCCTTGACGCAAAATGCAATCAAAAACTTTCATAAGAACCGAACTTATATCTCGACACTGCAAATATAATTAACGCTTTTCTCTTCCACATTTACATTAGTTTTCTTTGTCGATTGCCTAAGTTTTCAGGTCAATGGTTTGCTTTGATTACGAAAATTATTACGTTTGAGCTAAACAAATGCAAAAGCGGAATTCCAAATATAAATGACATTTGTCCCAAGGGATGGAACTTTGATGTAAAACCTGGGCAATCTGGCCAAAGAAGGATTTTACCTGCATACACCTTTACACCTGACCTCGAATTAACACCCAAATCAACCAAGCAACATGTACGGTTCTTTCAGATATTCGCGATGAAATGTTTGTTTACTGCCATGGCCAATATACGCTGTGTTGCAAAAGTCAGGGTTGTTTTAATTGTATTTATTAATAGTGACACTAA
The DNA here is from genome assembly GCA_030762175.1 of Metallyticus violacea. Classification (NCBI taxonomy): domain Eukaryota; kingdom Metazoa; phylum Arthropoda; class Insecta; order Mantodea; family Metallyticidae; genus Metallyticus; species Metallyticus violacea. The sequence continues at coordinate 68,547,582 of CM060832.1, forward strand.
TAGCATGAAATGAACATAATATCTAGGCATCTTCCGTTTACTCAAATCTAAATGAATGGCCTATGTTCGTTTATTTTATTGCTATTGTAAAAATATAATGTATGTAGATAGAATATACTAAACAGCGAGCGTTCGTTATTTTTAAGACAATAAGAACATTTTCTCTCATTTAAGGATAAAATAACAACGGAGAGAAGGAATACGAATCTTGGTGAGTCGTATTGTGCCTTAGGTATACTACAATACGGATTAAAGCAAGTTGATGTGACAGAAGCTCTAGGAGTATCTCAGAGCGTTATCAGTTTGCCGAGAGAGAGAGAGAGAGAGAGAGAGAGAGAGAGAAAGAGAGGTGGAAGAAAGACCTACAACTGGAATACCGAGGAAAACTTCTGCAGATGACAGGTTCCTTACTGTTCCAGCAAGAAGGCACAATTTATACAGCACGCAACCACTAGCTGGTGAAATACGCGATGCAAATGATGTCAAAGTCAGCCGTTATACTGCTAGGCAGCGTTTATTAGATGCAAACTTGCATTGCAGACACCCTTTGAGAAGTTCGGTTCATGGGCTACGCTCATACAGACTGACAACAAGAATGATACATCACATTAATCCCGAATTGGTCTTCGATCTGAGAGTCGCCATGTGCGCATATGGACAATGGATGAGACTCCCAGAGCCGATAGTTGCATCACTCAGAGGGAAGCAATACAAGTTTAGGATGGCATTTGTTATCAAGGATGTACGGGGTCGGTCCATAAGTTTCCGGCCTAACCATTTTCAAAAACTATATTTTACATTTCAATATAGTTAGCCTTTATTGCAATACACTTCTCACATCTTTGAATTAATATTTCAATCCTCCCCAAAATAGTAAGAAATCTTATCCGCATAATGGGTATAAACACATCCATCACTTCTTCGTCACTCTTAAATTTTCTTCCTCCAAGGTCCCTCTTGAGTTTTGAGAAGAGGAAATAGTCGCTGGGAGCTAGATCTCGGCTGTAGGATGGTTGGTCGATCTCCTTGAAGTCACATTTCTTTACAGCTTTCTTTGCAACAAGAACCGTGTGCACAGGCGCGTTGTCGTGAAGAAGGCGCACACCACCACTCAGCTTTTCTCGCCTTTTCTCTTTGATGGAAGCACGCAGAGTGTGCAGTAGGCCAGCATAGTACTTTCCATTTACTGCAGTGTTCCTCTCCTTGAAGTCAATGAAGAGTATTCCTTCACAATTCCAAAAGATTGTGGCCATGATATTCTTGGTTCACTGAGTGACCTTGGCCTTTAGAAGTGATGCTTCGCCAGGTTTACGCCACTCCATTGATTCTCTTTTGGGCAAGGGATCATAGTAGAGGACCATAGTTTCATCTCCTGTAACAATGGTTTGCAGAACTTCTCTCTCGTTGCCACAACACAGCTTTAAAAATTCCCGACAACAGATGACTCGTTGCTGCTTTTGAACTGAGGCCCAACTTGCATTATCCTTATTCATGTTTAAATGGTCATGAATAATTCGAAGGACTGTTGTTTTAGAAAGTTCCAACCTTGCTTCTATTTTTGCAACTTTCTGCCGCCGGTCTTCCATAATTTCTCCTTACTCAAGAGCGATGTTTTCAGGAGTGAGCACTTCCAAGGGCCGACCTGCACGCTCTTAGTCTTCAATGCTTTATCGACCCATTCGACAAAGTATAGCCTATTCTTTTATGGTAGAATATGAGGGAGAGGTTTTCCCATATACACCGTCCATCGCTGTTTAATTTCATTCGGAGTAAGTCCTTCTTTTGTGAAAAACTAATAACAAGTCGATACTTCATTTTCAACATGTTACAATCTTCTACACATAGCCTTCTTTATGCAACTGTATCTGAACAACCGATGACCGCAGAGCGGAAATTAAAGATGCAATTATTTACTTAACACATAAGATATGACACCATATAAGGATTTTGAGAAGGCGATGATCCTTATCAACGATGCCGAAACTTATGAACTACTCTCGTACATCTGTCGTGAGAACATGAATTCTCAAATGCGTACAACTGACATTTTTGAGTGTTATGGCCAAATTTCATGAAGTGAAGACTTCATATTTCTGGATGACAACGCCACACTTCATAGGGCTAAAATTGTGCTTGATAGGTTGTATAAAACTGAGAATACCCACTCTTTCACGCCACACGATCTAAATTCTATTGAACGTGCTTGAGACAAACTGGAATAGGCCACAATTCTCCCTCTTTAGAGCAAGCCATTTCTGCTGAGGGTCTGAATAACGTTTTAGAGAGCATACCAAGGAGAGTAGAAGCAGCCATTCAGGTAAGAGGTTACTGGATACTACTAGAAAATGAAATTAATATTCCGTTTTTCTGCTGCTTTTAAGCAGTTATAATATTTTTGTTCAAGTATGAAAAAGCAATATATTTTTAGGATTAAAATATTATTAATAATTATGCAGATTTATTATTTGTATTCAAATATTAATAAAGGTTTAGAATGTATAACAAACCTCCCAAATTCTCTTTATTCTTCAACATCCTTAACTTCTGCAACACAGTTTACTAGAGAGGCATTTTGTCTTTCTTCCTTCCTTTTCACGCTTACAGAGGCACCTAGCTGAAACTGAAAAAGAGAATGCGACGCAAATTTCGGTGGCCGATGTACTCCTCTGTGCTAATTTATGCCCTCGAAAGCCTTGGCAATTTCTCGCGTAGATTTGCGTTAAAAAAAAAAAAAAAAAAAAAAAAAAAAAAAAAAAAGTTGCACGCCTGTGGTAATAGATTTTGTTTCAAGATTAGTTTGTAGAACACGATGTGTGAATATACTTCCAAGAGTGTTGACGCGGGATTTGGGAGAATGGCGGAGACGTAAGTTTGGTATATGATTGTTGTCTAAATTGGGAACGTCAGGTGCAGCAGATTTCGGTTAGGTGTGTATGGTGGACTGCTGGTGATGGGCCCCTTGTTTCCCCGGCTGCTCGCTATGACGTCTGCTCCAATCCTGTGGGGTTGGATCTCAGGGTCCTCTGGAGATTTGTGGATCAATTTAGATCCACGAGAACAAGAAACGTATCGCCCCAAAGATACACTAAGTTGACTTCTTCCAAATAGTTTATTTACATCTAAAAGTACTGGTGGTTACTTCCTGATTGCTCGTCGCTGTCTATAAAATTGCCATTACTTTGTTAAACTGATATTCTGTCTTCTACTTTAATCTCGTACACTTTTCACCAATCTTTTATTCCTACCACTACTGCCTTTGCTAACGCCTGTTGTACCAGTTGCCTTTCCTTCACTAATAACCGCTAGCTAACTATTCTTCTTACGACTTACTACGAATTATCTTTCATTACTCACTGCTCAAAATCTCCCTCTGTTAACTCCTATCTTCTAATTGCCCAAAAATCAAAACATAATCAACTTCTGATCCTGTACTCCTGTATTGCTATATCATCGCCACGCCTCTCTCTAAATTAAATTCCCTGGATTATTATTCTATTCCTGAATCATATGTTCTCCATTGGCTATCTTAAAAGATTTATTGTATCGCTAAGTTCACTTCATTCGTTGATTTTTATTCGATGCCCATTGGCATAATTATTTTCCCCCTTCCGACCTTCACCATTTTTCCACAAGCCTGAATTTTCCAAGAACAGCCCGTCATAAATTTCGGCAACTTCCTTACACGCTGGATTTCTAAAGTAACATCTTTTTCCTCCCTTAGTTATAGATTGCCAAATGTTCTCATAGATAACGCAGGCATTTTTCCCATTCGCACACTTGCTCTTGAACAGGCGGCATAACACTCTGTACTCCCAGCCTGTCTGTAATAAAACATTTTCGTCTCCATTCTGACATTTCCATTCCTTTTTAAATTTATTGCTATATCTTATTTGTTCAAACTCTGTCCCGTTACGTCCATTTTCTAGTTTGTTCATCTTTGTCGATGATTTTCCATCCGTCGGCTAGACGCGTAACTTAATTTTTGTATTTTCTTACTGCGAATTCTTTCTAAATATTTACATGGACAGAAATTCCGTGACTTGACAAAGGAATCTTTTTCCCTTTTGTATTTCACTTCCTTGTCTAAGGAACGGTCAGCGCACGAGCCGTTAGTAAGGGTATAAGGGATATCTTTCTCACACTTTTATCTACATGTGGTTTAAGCCAATGTATACAATGCCTCTTGTAAATTACAGTTACCTACCTAATGACATACATATAAATACAAGTCTCAAATAATATCAATCCCTGTTAAACCTATCTCCAAATTATTTAATTATAGCATATACATAATAAGTATTCTTAGCAAATCAATACTTTTATTAATATGACTCTGTACCCACAATTTATTAATTTAATAAAGGTAGCCTTAATTTAGGTTGCAGTGTCTTATAGGAATCACCCAAGCGACATTATTTTAAGACTCTGATGAGCTATGTCTCGTTCATGTATCATTTGACAGGTGACTGCAATACCAAAATCTGAAAAATAAGGTGATTGTCGAAATCCCACTCATAATGAGGATTCTACCCATAATCTCCAATATGCACTCACAAAATGCACAAGCCGCGCTCAAACTTATTCTGCGATATTCGGACTTCAAGAGATCTGCTCTACCACTCACTTTTGGCGAAAGAATTGACAAGCAAACTTTCCAGATGGAATATTTGTTCTCGACAGATCCGACAGGCGAATTGCCAGACGTGATGAAAGCCCGATTTACTGAACAGCTAGTATAAAACGCAAGGTTTGAGAGTAACATTACAGTTCCTATCTGATTTTATTTACACGCAATTGTTAAACGGCAGAATCTAATAGTAACTGGGAACGCATTGTCATCATTCCTTACGAGTGCCAACATGGGGAATCACAGAAACGGTGCCAGGCTGTTAACGCACAGATTCATAAACGCGGATCCTGGGATTCGATTTTAGACAGAAACGTCCTTCCCAAGTGAGGATTATTATTATTATTATTATTATTATTATTATTATTATTGTTGTTGTTATTATTATTATCATCATCATCATCATCATCATCATCATTTCAGGTACCTAAATTTGAGCCAGGAACGCTTCCTTATGAAATAAAATCTCTTTCTAAACTAATAATTACATTTCATGTATGATTACTGCCAACCACTTATGATGCCATAGTAGTAAAAAAGGGTGCAACAGTAAGGTACGACCAAACTTTCAGGACACATTCCTCACATATAGAAGAAGAAAATATATTATACGGACATGGGTCTGGAAACGCTTTAATTCCATGTCAGAACTCGTTTACTACAACTCTTTATAGTACATTAATCATGGGAAACACGCAGAAACAGAACGTATCAATGTACCAGATGAAATTCTTCTTGCATGAAATGTTCAAAATGCTCTCAGCAAGCATGTACATGCATCAACCCGTCGCCGCATTGAGTCCTGGTTACGCTGATGTATCCCTGGAGAATTGCGTATTGTTTCGCAATCTTCCACAATACGGGCACGAAGACTCTCTGCATCTTGTATACGGGGCTCGATACACAAGAGCTAAAGACTAATGGTTTCAGTCCGTAGAGCGTGGAGACCAGATATTTGCTCTATCTGTACCCATCCGTCACGGAATCTGTTATTTAGGGCATTTTGAGGTTTCATGCTAGAAAGAATATCATGTGGCATGCTGGTATGTTTCGTTCCTATATTAATGCAGTATGAAGAGTTGTAGAAAACACGGAAATAAACAGACCCATGCCCACATAACACATTGTCTTCTTCTATGCGTGAGGAATGTGCCCTGAAAGTTTAGCCGTACCTTATTGTTACATCCGGTATATAAAAATAATTTTAAAAAATGGAAGTCCTCTTTGAGTGGCTATTCATTGCAAAAGCGGACTTTTAAAGCTGTACTTTCCGCAGCATAGTATTTCCTACTACTGCCTATCTACAGGCAAACTGATAAAGCGCGTTTAATTAAAGCAACACTCCAAGTCATGAAAGGCGGCGATATCTACTGGAAACGGTTAGTCTGAATCCGATACAAGAGCACGCATTCTTATAGAATTGAAGGATGTTCAACTTCCTAACATTCAAATTATTTTAGGTCTAATTTAATTTAACTAAATTAAAAAATAAACAAAATTCCAAGCAGTGATCATGGAATTCATAATCTATTATAGCTTGTAAATGAACATTTATAGAAATGAAGTGCCGTTGAAAGTGTTTAGGAGAACTGTTACTTGTTATGGTTTGGGATATAATGAAAATGCATGAAGGTGCACAACACTATGAAATAATGCAACACACAGTAATACGGCTGTGTACACAGACACCACAGGCTATCAGCGGAGCAGACAAAAGCGCCGCGAAATACAGCTGGGGGAATGTGGGGCGTGATTTTCACTGTCACAACATTAAGTTATTCGTAGGATAGCATGCTCGTTATCGCTGTATATTCTGCTCCATTGAGCTCTCACTAATGCAGCTATTGTCATTACCCTGATCCTGACCTTTTTATACGTGACCTCCGATTTAATAACCAAAAGTTGCTCCAAACTATGTACCTATGTATGTTCGATATCCTTATCACTAAGTACACTTTGAAGCATCGTTTTCTTTAGGTTAAACTGAACTAATCTGACATTTTGCTGGCGTCAGTAATTATAAGTATCACATTTCTATAACATTTGCACAATCGTTTTCCTCTAGACCAGCGTTTTTGAACGTATGTGTGTTGTCAATGCCCCCAAGAATTTTTCTGTAATGTAAAATTGGAATCCATATAAATAAAAAATTCCCTTGGTACTTTATTTTTAATTTTATTTTCCTTCAATTGTAATAAACTTTTAATACTCTTAATTCCTATAATGAGTTCAGTAACTTATCATTCACCGATTATTATTCGTTTCTTACACTCGTGCGTTGTGTCACGTGGACCTCACGGTGCTCACTCAACTGTCTTTGTCCTTGTCTGGCGGAAACGCAATAATGTAAGCAACGGAAGTATGTGTATTTAGATTGCTAATCATTCGGTAATTATCTCATAACTTAGAGCTGCAACTCAATCAACTCAAATTGAGAACTAAATTATATGTCTCAATTGACTAATTAAAGAATTTATACAAATATATATAAGCAAATAAACCAAACTAAAGATACACATTTTGTCAGTCCTTGGTCAGCCTTCGTGTAATACTGGGCTAATTTCTGTCTGAAGTTTCTAATAAGGATACGTGCTTTAAAAAGTACATGTAAGTGAAACTCGCAATGCCCTGAGTATTGGGGAATCAGAGTCCCTGCTTCTGACATAAACGTGACTAGCTGGATTTTTTTTATTGGTTTATTTATGGGCGCTCTTTAACATCTCAGGTCACCAGCGTCCCAATCAATTCAGGGCGTGAAAGGGCCGACAAATTTTGCTCAGAGACCTCTATTTTCAGGCTTGAGGTTCTTTTTCGTGCCGTAAATGTATGACACGGGACCCACGGCTTTACTTCCCTTCCGAAGGAAGCCATAAAAGGAAGTATTAAAAGGAAGCCATACTTAGGATTTTTACCCCCGAAAAAATCCATCGATCCTGGCCGGGTTTGAACCCGCCATCTTGGTTTTAGAAGGCAAGTATGGATACCACCACATCACCAGGACCGACACTAGCTGGATGACTGACCTAAAAAGAAATCACCTTAAATGTAATGCAAGTTATTTGAGATCGGGACTTATATTGATATTGATATTTAAACGGCAAAAAATATTGCCTAAAGAGGGAACTGAATTCAAAGAGTTTTGAATTATAATATTTGGCTAGATTGCTTGCTGCAAAATCAGAAAAACGCTCTATAAATGGGGAACTCGTCCCCTCTGTGGCCATGAACATGACTACAGATAATTCAATTGAATTGGAGATCCATTTCTATATTTTGAAAGTTCAAACATGTTGTTAGTGAAACTATGCTATCAGCTGTGACTCCGACATTAAATTAAAAGTTACAATCTTTTGGATATTATTCGGAGATCCTGAACTTTTGGATGAGTCTTAAAAGCGAAACCAATAAAAATAGACTTGTGTACTTGATACCACACACATCAGCTTACGTAGAAACGGCAGGCCCAACCTTTACATTGTTTGATGAGCACAATATGTTTATAATTCAGCATGTGCTCATTTAGAGTAATTATATCTGTGCTTTTATATTAGACAGTAGTAATTGTATTTAAGGGTTTCGTGAAGGTTAGCATTCTTCAGGATAGCTGAGAACTATGCTCTAGATCGCTCTCAGCCTTCGTCCGTGTACATCGAAATGGAGTTTTCGAGAGATTTTGTATATACGCTTTCGTCAGAAGCGTCCATACAGTTTATTACTAGCATCCTTGCAGAGTCTTTTCTAGAGTCCCAATGAGTGGGTCACAAAACCACTTTTCATGCACTAACAATAAGAAGCGTTGTTTTCTATAATGGATATTATCGGAAAACTAATTAGTTCAATCAAACATTTGCAAACACAGTATTCCAAGTTTTACCAACTAAATCAATGCTAAAAAAGTGTAATAACTAGGAGATATATGAATATTTCCTACCAATTTCTTAATTTATTTTCGCATGATGTTGGTCCTTACATATCATTTCGTTCAAAATGCAGTAGTTGGTACACAGTTAACCAATTTGTAAGTAAGTTGCCATTGCGTAACGTTTCCTTTTCTCTTGGAGCAAGAGAGGCAAAAGGCTGAGTAGCATTTTTTAAGAAACATTTTTCCGATATTCTGGAAATCTTTAAAGATCATACGTGTTCTAAAGAGGGCTGAAAGTTGCCTCATCAGTGTAACAAAGCGATAGGCTACTTTGTGCGCAGAACCATGTTATTTCTGAAGTCCGAGAACATGTGTTTGCTGGCTACTGTCTGGAAGGAGTACAGCGGTATCTAAAGACGTAACGTCAGTTGTAGGTGACGCGAGAACTAGATCCCTTAGAAAAACATGACTCATGCTCGTTAATAGCCAGAACAATGTTTGTTTTATGTAACTGTATAACATTCCCTCCGTCTATTATATTAACCACCACTTCAACTACTAATTTCTCATTTTTACGTTCTTTTACACAACAATAATTATAACTGACTTTTTTACGGCGATTTTTTTTTATTGATTTATTTATGGACGCTCTTTAACATCTCAGGTCATCAGCGTCCCATTCAACTCAGGGCGTGAAACGGCCGACAAATTTTGCTCAGAGGCCTCTCTTTCAGGCTTGAGGTTCATTTTCGTGCCGTAAATGTACGACACGGGACCCACGACTTTACTTCCCTTCCGAAGGAAGCCATTACTTAGGATTTTTACGCCCGAAAAAATCCATCGGTTCTGGCCGGTTTTACGGGGATAAAATATTAATTTTCATTAATTATAAGTATCGTGATCTATTCTTTCCAGGAATGACTACGGGAGCTACTGACGATCCTTCAGCTAGTATAAAGAGTTTGTTGCAGGGGGACTGGCACGTCACTAGAAGACATCTGTGCGGCTTCTGTTTACAACACACTAAATTAAGTTCTAATGAGGAACGTTGGTAGTCCTCGCTTTGCTCTTATATAAATTCACATTCTAAATATTCTGGAGATTTCCTTAGCTACTTTCTTAGCACTTTTCAAATAGCTTTTATTTTCAATTAGTCTATAGAACACAAATTACATTAAGCTTCAAAATGATAATATTGAAAACAGTGAAGAGACGGAAAGAAAGAGACATTACTGTATTGACAAAGCACTGGGTCGACTTTACAATCAATTATTGTTCATATGCACAATTACAGTTTTGTAATTAGCAATTTGTCATTTTTGCGCGCATTTACCCCATTCAATATTTCAAGTTTTCTTTCCTTATCGCTTCTTTTCTTTTTTAATTGTAACATAGACATAACCTTCTTTTCGATGAGTTTGCCTATTGGCTGAAACACCTGGTTTGGTACACGTAATTGAGAGCACGTGGTTATGCTACTTATCTTATAGACGAGAAACGTCCTCGGTTTCTTTCTATGAAGGCGCAACCAAGAAGGTCCAAGGCTGGGGATAAATTTCGGTTTTTTCTAATAGAAATGTTCTATGGACCTTCTACACTGTGTAAACTTAGTAACCCAGGTATTTTAGGATAAGCAAAGGCAATTTTAACTGTAATGTTTTAAATATATATAACTAAGATTTCAACTAAAAATGATTTTCTTTCAAAACAACATTTTATAATTGTTTGGTAATTAAGTTAAAAAGTGCTGTTATCCCAGACAAAGCGTTAATATCTTTTTTGTCGTAACGTTTTATGTGTGATAGACATTTATCATTGCTTCGCCCAAGAGTTGGTATGGTCTAGCTTAAATGAATGAACTCTTTTATAATGTTATTTGAGCCTTTGTCTTAAAAAAGTATGTCCTTCCGGCAGTGAATTATCGAGTCCTCAATTGTAGATATCTATCGATTTGGTTTCTTCGCTCTAAGTTCATCAGTGTTTTCATTGATTCACGAGAGCAGGGTCCTTCACGATTTTATATTTGAATAGCGCGTATTATAAGATCCCTCAGTTGCACGAGGAATCTGATTCTGTCTTGACAATTCATTAGAAACCGCATGAATTTAATTGTGTGCATTTCATCTTGGCGGCTGGTGCTCAGGTGTTAATACGACCGCTAGACAAAATATTTGGTGCTATTTACTCGTATTAAATTATTACAAAGAGTTAACGATTAATGCTAAGAAGTTAAGTTCGCCACTCCTCAAGTAAAATGTTGGCACACATTTCTCCGGCTGGTAAACCCTGTGCGCATTAAAGCTTCGCGGTTTTACGCATCCTAAGACGTATTAAATTTCCCATTTTATTGAGGAGGTAAATTATTTTCCCATACAGGAAATGTGTTACACAGTAAGAAAGTTAAGTTTCATTGGAGTGTTGATCAACCACCAGCCTTTCGATCATTTAAAGCATGCTTTAATTTCACTTCCAGTATTAGCTGCTCCGATTTTTTTTAATTGCAAATAGTGCTTGTGGTAATCTGTTTCTGCAGTTTTGTTGCAAGAACATCCGGAGAAGAGAAAAACGGTGCATTTGCTTCACATACAATGTTGAACGTCGAAAGGAATTGTTCTATTTATGAATGAAAGCTCCTGCCGTATTATTTGGTAGAGAAATTTTGCTTTTTTTGGAAAAAATATTTTTTACCTTAAAACTGATAATCAGGTTCTTTTGTGGTTCATTTTCTGCTATTTCTTCTGCTTTTCGTAATTATGATTATTCTTTAGATCAGCCACTGATAGATATAATGAAGCACCGCCAAATAACCATTAACATGTTTTATTCCGGGTTTCAGGCTTCTTAGCTCCTTTAGAACTCGCAAACCCAATTTTGTTAATCCGCGAAACGGGATGCGTGGGCATGTTCTTTTCAAACTTGCAAGACCCTTCTTGACCAATTAATGCTGGTATAAGTAATCTGCAAGCCGAATTAACCTACTGGAAAAGTTGCTTCAAATGATGATGATTGTTGTTTTAGGGGCGCACAACAGCTAAGGTCATTAGCGCCCAAGTTGCTTCAAAGACAGGCTTATTTATTTACTTATTTATTTATTGCGTTCACTTGTGAAAATAACTCTTTGTGTTGACTGAGCCAACATAAATACACATACTAGTGTTTAAGAACACTGACAACTAAGGGCCGATTAAACAAAGCTACCTTTTGGTTTAATCGACCAGGGGTTTTATATGAGCAATGTTCTGAAATCTGCTGTGCAAATTACAGCTTCATATCAATTGTAATAGAAAGAGCATCGACTAATACCTTCTTAACTTGGATCATAAACATTTCTATCATCTACAAAATAAATCAAAGTATAAAACCACGAAGGAGCGGTAGTGTTAGCAAATTAAGAGGGCTCTAAATCTATCGCACATGATTTGCAAGAACAATCTAAACTCCGGATGAGAACATCGAGATTATAATATATAACCGTGTTTGGCAACCATTCGGGAAAGACAACGTTGCAAAAATTCCAAAATAGAGCACAAAGCATATTGACTTATATACATGGCCAATATTTCAGTGTCGTATTAAATTTGCATGCAGCTTTCATATACATCGTCTAGTATTGTTGACCTTAACAATCATCGCTCACTTAACAAAGGAAAATGCACTATTGCGAAGTGAATTGTACTAAATGTTGCCAATAATATTAGCAATAAAATAACAGCTTGAAGCACTGCTATATCTGTAACCTTGAAAAAGGGCAGCATTTACCCACACTCGATTGTGATGTAGTTTATTGCATATAGTGCACACCTTTTCCACTTCATGCATGGAAAAGGTGTGCACTATATGCAATAAAATAAACAAATCTGTGGTGTAGAAAAACGACTTACCAGTGCAATGAAAAACAATTAGCTTTCCGTTGCAACCTCATATCGGCGTCAACGAAATTAGGTACATTTCAAATATTTCTCACAGAGTTTATGTCTGATGAAGAGGAATTAAGTATTGCTAAAATGCTTTGTCTTAGATGTACATGTAAAAGTAAGTGTTGGGTCAAAAGTTATGAATATAACGAACACGTTTTCCAATTGAACAATATTAAGATGAAGCCAGTACAAAGGTGGTTACATTTCAGTTTATTAAAAAGCACTAATAAAAAGTTCAGATTATATTTTTATAGATAAAGGAATCATCATTAATTACAAATACTTCATACAAACCCTAAGAAAAGCGAAAGCACAGTTTCACGACGAATGGTTACTTTTATTTATCAGGTTGACGTTAGTGGCTGTAATATTTCTATATGCAGAGAGGCATTTTTGAGTGTGCATGGACTCCAAATCAATCAAGAACGCTTTAAGAAACTGTAGAAGCGCTTGCAAGATGGTCAATATAGTTCTTCAAAAGATGGAAGAGGTAACGTGTAAATTTAATTTTATACTTTTGTTTTGTTTTATGTTTTCAATAATATTTGAATTGTATTACTGTTCATGAAACTTCTCTGACATGGACATTTAACATTAAAACTTAAGTTTTATTTCCAGGAGAAAAAAAGGAGTAAATCGCAAAGGAAACTTGCACCAGAAGCAGTTCAGATAGTTAAAAACTTCTAAATAATGTAGGCAAATGTGCCAGTCGTTACAGTCACTCAGAGAACCCCAATGAAGTACTGATAATACCATATCGATCTCTTCACTGTACCAGGAGCATTATTTACGATATTGTGAAGGAAGCAATGCACTGCAAGTAAAACATTTAAATTTTTGGAAACTTTTCAACTAAGAATTTAACATTGGATTTAAATTACCTCGTTACAAGTGACGCATATGATGAATTTTGTATTCAAATATAAAATCCAACGTTGACTAAATCTAATGAGATGAACAGAAGAATAAAATCAGAAGGAGACCTACATCACGCTAATGTGTCTGCCGAACAAAATATTATTAGAAAGTTTTCCGCCGCCACGGGTGGCGTGGACTCGTGAGCGGGAGGTCTGGGGTTCGAATCTTACCAGGACTGTCCTCCCTGACTGAGGTTTTTTCCAGGTTTTCCTCAGAATGGTAAATGCCGAGGAGGTACCCTAAAACCTAGATCTGGAACACTTCCTTCCTTTAAAAAAACGCTTTTCCAATTTATTATTTTATCTTATGTATCACCGGTGTCCACAGCCTAAGATGCCCCAGTAGTTAAAAAGTGCGTTAAATAGTAGTTTTAAAAAAATCATTCTGACCTTGACAAAAGAATTTATGAGTTCTTGTCCTAAATCCAGGAGAAATTTCCTTCGCTTATTGGATGACTTAACATTTCAAAGAGGATTTTGGTTTTCTAGGTCACAAATGCCCTCTAATCTCTGTAATGATCATGTATAACAAGAATGGTCACCTGTTGGTTGTTCTTTTACACGAGTTTTCACTCACCATTTTGTCTATTGTGTCCACTGCTCTTTTAATGTGACTGTAATGTAGTAATGTATGCATTTTCTTCATTTCACAACTATCTTCAAGGTGCTGAAAGCTTAGAAGAACAACGGCTTTATTTTTGAAGGCACATATGAGATCAAAATGAGATCTCCACTGAAAGCAAATATCGACGAAAGTATTTCCTTGCAGGCTTAGATTGAAGTTTTTGTGGAATTTTGTTTTATTCTTTCTTACAGCTCCTGTTAGGACCAGTTCATGTTTCAGAAGCTCTTTACTCATAGGAATGCTGATTAAAATTTTATCATAGTGATTCCATGGCCTTATTTAAACGATTCTGTAAAATTTAACACCCCTCGGAAACCTTGATTCTTTTCTGCATTGTTCCTTCTTCTCCTGTGTAAACATACATTTTGACTGCTTAGGTTGTAGCAACATCACATAACATATTTTTTCACACCGTACCTTGCCGTTTTTGGTTTTATATAGCCGCGGAATAGACATCTCTCGTGAAAAATTGGCCATCAACAATCACATGAGAATATGGGTAATATTGCTTTTCATACAGTGAAGAGAATGTTACCACTACATCTCTGTAAGCACAAATTGCCACTCTTCTTTCGTTCATCACCAGTATATAAATTATCAAATCTGATAAACTTGAATAGTTCAGCAAAACGATTTCTTAAAAATGACGCTGGAAAGTTTTTCCTTCCCAACATTGGATCTGTACCACACAACATGGGCAAATGTTCTCTCTTTGTCTTTAGTGCATCCACAATCAGAAGCACACCTTAAATATACACATTTCTGTAATGTTGGTGCGAATTCATACATTTCTCTTACCAGTATCATATAAATATAGAGACTGATAAATGTGACTGGCTCTTTGAATTGTGTAATTGATGATATTTTGTATCAAGGATAGCATAAATGCCTCAACAACTGTACTCACATTTTCACATGAAGATAAGTCAACTTTTAGTTTTGAATATATCCTGGCTTTGCTGTCTTCAACTTCTCATAAGTCGCTTGCCATGTCAGCCTATTTTGAGATTTGTAGATGGGGCTACAAGTATCGTTATTTAATAACAGGTTTAAATTTTCGCTGATTCCATCGCCATACATCATCAAACTCCTCAATATCTTCAACACAGTCTTCGGTTTCAAATGAATCAGAAACAGGATCGTTATCATCAACATTATCATCACTATACAATATGTTCAACATTTTTTCCCAAACCATTCGCTTCTTCAAGGTTATACTCTCTTTTGGATATGTTTAGAAGTGAGAGGAATAAATTATTATGAATGCTTCTTTACTTCGCTGTAGATTACTGCTACAAAACCAAAGGGATTCTAAAGAATTAAAATTTTTCATTGTTATCGTAGAAAAAAACATGTTTCATAGTTAATACATGTTTAATTTATTTTAACACCAGAAAACAAACTCACTAAAACTAAATTGCATACTTGTACAAAGAAAGAGAGACAGAAAAAGTTAACATACTTTGCCAAGCGGGATACAACTATACCAATACAATATTAAGAAGCTTAATGAGATAATTAATGCTTATTTTCTATTCTAGACTTCAGCATAGTCTATTTGACAATATAATTATGATAAGTATACAGGTGAAGTCTAATGCACATGGTAACAAAAAATTACGACTGGCCCACTTGGTGTATGGAAGGATAACCTTAATAAAATTAAAACATTACCCGATTCCATAAAGCACAAATGAACATCTAGCTAGTTGCATAGGTCACGAGGAAGCCAAACTAACAGGCATTTCTTTCATAACATCTCTCCGAAAATCTTGAACGAGAATATATATTATTATCTCGCCTTTCTGTTTAGACGCTTCCCACGCCATCCGATGCCAGCAGTGCGCCAACAATAATAGCAACAATGAGATACGGATTAGACGCATGACAGATGTTGGCAAACTCATGTTACCAATAGGGGCGTTCATAGGCGAAACTAGTACCAGTGCACAAATAATTGCAGTGTGACATCCAATGATTATTATTTCCATGAATCATTATAACCTTAATCAGCCCAATATCAAAAAGTTAATTGAAAATCGTAAAACAAAATCCCCTTTTATCCGTCATTACTACCTCGTTCACCATAGGTAATGGTTTTCAAATTAGCTGTTACAGTCAATAAAAGTATCATCATTTCTACTCGGGGAAAAAAGAAAAAAAGAAAGAAAAAAAGAAAAAAAAAGGAAAAAAATTTCTTCTGCATTAATTGATCCTTAAAGTGAGTCGGAGGAAACATGCAACAATGTACAGTAAAATTATTGCAGCATACAACGAGTAAGATGCCATCATTAACTGAAACTGCAACCAAAAACAAACAGCTTTGCAAAATAAGTTTCCTCGGGGAACCAAATAAATGAGCTTGATTATAATGTTTTTAAAACTTGGATTCTGTTGCATTAATCTCAAAACAACGCGCTTAATCCAAAATAGCTAGTAAAAGATGCATCAAATTCACAATTTTAAAATATGAGGAAACAAAATCACTTACCAAAGTTTGAGCGCATTCTATAACAATAACTTCCCATATCAGTCTTGGTAACCAATGGGTTTAACTTGCTCCAGTGAACCTATAAATTGATTTGTAGTTTGGTTAAACTTTCAAAGGTATGTTTAGTTGAAGAAAGAATAAGCGACAAATGTGGTGATTAATAGGCACTTACATTACGACTAGACGAAACTTCAAATCAAAAAGCAGGTTCTGCAGCAAAACATGAGTCATTTAAATCTCATGGGAAAGCTCACTCAAGTTCATAACATCATTACTAGTCGTAAATTGGGTTACTTACTAGTTGTCGAAACCGTGAAAGAGCCTCCGGCAAATCAGAATTGTTTTTCACGTTTTGCCCTCCAATCAATAATTCGTACATTCATACACCTTCAAAAATTTGTACGAGCCTAAGATATTAGCAAAACCATGGCAATAAAATAAAAACCCAGAAACAATGCAAGTAAAACTAAAGACGACAGGTTCTACAATTGCAATTAAAATATTACTGAAATTGCATTTGAGAGCGGATCACACTCTCTACTACAAGAATGTTGCAAAAACATGCGTACGGCAATCAAATAATTAAACTTAGTCGCATCCACGCAACTCACGTTCTTTCTTCTAAGGTGCATTAAATTTAATAGTAAATGTAAAGAATACCTTTAGTAGGTAAAATTGAGAAAGATGTGTTGTAATAGGATTAGAATAGTAAAAAATGCACATATATCAAACAACTATTTAACCAATGCAAAACATTATTACAAAATTAGAAGGTAATGATATTAAAATTGGTAAACGCTAAAAATGCATATTTAAAGGATCACCTGAAATTCAAATAGTAAGCCCATATGACGCTTAAAGCGTAGCGTGAATGCCTTACTTCTAAATTTTCAATTTTACTAGAAACATAAGGCGATCAAATATTAAAGTACTGCTATTCATTTGAGCCGAAACCTCAGACAGGTGCTTAAGAATTATGGAGAGGCTGAAACAAAGCCAATAAAAGTGTGTACCAGTAGATGAATCAGACACCTTCTGGACCAGACAACTTTTCACTTATTTAAAGTTTACGATAAGAAAACTTGGTCCGAAAGGCATATTCGCAATTAAATTGCAAAGCATTCCCTTCTGCTACACGTTCTCCTTGGTTTACAGTCCATTACACTGTATAGAGTGTAACAGTAGTCGACAGCACAAGTTGGAGGCATCCTATAACCCAAGAGGCCTTTGTTATCCGCAAAAGGAAACACGAATAACACGTAATTATTTTAAGTGAGCTGGCAATGACATCTCACAACTGAAAACAAACGCTAGGAGTTACAGAATAAGGAAAGAATTAAATACTTCTCTCATAAAAGGCAGCCGTTATAATAGAAGGATATACCAAAGTTAAACTTGTTTCCCATGCAGACAATAAAAACGATGCGTAATGCATTACTTTAAAATGCGAACAAGGCTCCTCTTATAGTAAACAGTACAGGTCTTGAATAGAAGTGAGAAAATTCCGATGCCCAACAAACTTTACAGCTCCAAGTCAAAAGGTTATCTCACATCCATACCAAACAATCCACTGAGAAAAAAAACTAGCCTGAACCGTTCCTAGTTGCAGGCTGTAGTCTTCTAAGCACGGCTCAGTTGGAGGCACAGGAGCCATATCAGAAGGCAATCACGTGATTTAACCAGAAACAGTTTCCTTGTTGTAAACAGATGACAAGTGACGGCAGACGCGGGAATTGCGATTGAAGCGTAAGGATCATTGGCGCTCTTACAAAATATATTGAAGCCACAGAAATCACTCCGCATTGTGAGCAAATTTACGCCAAGTGTAAGTTGTTCCGAGTTTGATGTTTACCTGTTCAGAGCTGAGAGCTTCGGCAGCCAGGTCGACATCAGTCTCCAGACAAGGAGCTTGCTCGGATCCGATTGGTGAAGGCAATGGACATAAGATGCAAAGATTATCGGTTTCCTATCGAGTTGTTGATTGTAAATGATCTAAGGAGGTGTAGTTTAATTTCGAAAACTTTCCGTAACTTTCCGTACCTTACGAAAGTTTATCTTTTTCTTTATTCTTTCTCTTCTACCTGTGCGTTTGTCACTCTCCATTGCGCTAGTTATAAATGCAAAAGTTGCCATCGTCAAAGATTTGAAGTGGATTTGCAAATTAGTCTAATGAACTAACAGCTTTAATATCATCTCACGAACTGTAGAATTTTAATTATGCGCAACAATATCGTAAATGGAAATGTAAACGCCAAATTTAATCTTCTTAAGAAGGAAAAAATTTTAGAGGAGATGCCAGACAAGATTGCTGTTTCAGAATTGTAATTATTAAGGTCTGAAAATTTTTCTGCAGAGTACGTTAAGTATGCTGGGTGCAGTCTAGTTGTTTTGAAAATCATATTATTATGGCGGAAACGTATATTTGTCCGTTTCAAATACTAGCATTTTTTTAAAATTAATATACTACGCAGTCTCTATATCACAGTGCTAAATTCTCAGCTTTATACATCATAAACTAGTTTGAACCATGCTTACTGACTAATATATAATACTGACCTTGTGAAATACAGCAATCAAATTAATTAAATCTCTCTGAAGCACATTCATAAAACGCGGTTATCCGTTAAGTTTACACTTTCCCTTAGTAACTTAATTGAATGAAGACATTTCATTTTTGCTAACCGAGGGAGATAACTACTCTCATATAGCTAGCAAGTGCGGCTAGCAGAACAAAGCTCACAATGGATGACGTACATTTACAAGATGCAGGCTAACCATCGAACAAAGTACCAGGGCTTCTAAAACTGAGCAACAAATACAAAAATGCTCAATGAAAATCAAGAATTTAACAGTTCGCACTAGACTTTAACTCGCGAAATTGACACACAGCATAATTCATTCCATCTAGTTCATCATCACATAGTTAAAGCAGCAACGGGATATTAACATTATTATTCGCAACCATTACATGTATAAAACTATGTATGTGTACAAATCGTTAACGATAGATTTCACCACAGATTTGCTTCTTCAGCATTAATCCTTCGTTACCATGTTAAATCAAAGTTGGCTTAAAGATATATCACCTGCATGTATCTATTGTTCACGAGTACTAATTCTGGCATAACAAATTTCGCGATGTAGGCATGCGTTTCTTGTTTGTATACCAAAATTATATTAAGTACAAAGTCATAGCGTGTAAGATATTGGTATTCTTCAATTAATTTTATTAGTATTTTTAAAACACTAAATTGTATCTTTAGGCTATCCTTTTAAAGTTGCATATTACATGTTAAACCCAACATTAATTTATTTGTTATCTAAGTAAATTGCATTGCAAAAAACATATTAAAAATTCATACTCACCCATGTAAGATTAAAACCATGCATAGGAAATAAGTATCAACAGCACTATTATTGGCTAGAGATCATTTTTGTGAGTTTCTGTTAAATGATTGAAGTTTAGGTGCTAATACGATGTATAATAACAGGAAACATATAAGCAAGATCATCGCGTAGCCACTAGCAGTGATAATAATCTAGCAATGAAAATCATCTAACTCAGAGGCGATCCTCCATAATGAAATACGATCGTCTGGAAATTTGCACTCAATTGGTGATATTAATAAAAATGAAATTTTACTCTTCACTCGACAATTCCAAGCAATAATTCGCACCGCGAATTAATAAACACATTTATCTCTCACTCATTTAGTTCCCTGAATTGAGTGAAAGCTCACAGGACGAAGCAGACGAGTGGTAAGTCCAGGTTTAATATTAATAATCTCTACCACTCATTCATGTAGTGGAGTACATTCTTCGGAACTGTAAAAACGGGCATTAAACACATTAAAAAAATCTTCAGATTCACTTCGGTAACTCATAGTGGTCAGAGAAGATAAAAGGCATGTCCATACGGTGTCTAGCGCAGCAATTCTTAGCAAATTCAAACGAGAAAAAAGGAGAAATGCTCAACAATGAAGAGGAAATAAAAAATTATCATTATGATTTACACTTTCTGTCACTATTATTGTAATAATAAATAATAAGTATTCAATAAACTATTTAAGTAAATCTTATATTCAAAAAGAAACAAATTCTGTTTTTAAAATCAAAAATTATAAAGGAAAGCAATGCAAAAATAAATAATAAACATTCATAAACATAAAATTATTCATATCAAATTAGATTGAATTGCACAACCATTACTTCAATGTAGTTACAGAACGGGTTGTTCCTCCCTCCATCAGTTCCAATAAGTCTTATTTCAAAACATTCAAAAATCGATCGTTTTATTTCCTGTTCTTTTCAAATCAGTATTTCTTTTCAGGCGGCTCGTCACACACACACACACACACACACACACACAGACACATTTGGAGCTCCAGAAATCATCTTCTGCATTTTGACTGTACACCTTCAGTTGAAGCGTCTTCTTTCTTCTGGTTTGTGGAAATTGAGATTTTGAAAGTAATATTGAATACTCTTTCAATATATTCTACTATGCGTACTCACTCTGCCACGAGTTAAAATATTTATCTCGTCCACTCAGTTCCTGCGAGTGAGTTATGTTCAGGAAGGGAAAATGTTTATTAATATGAAATTTGCCACCAACCACTAACTCAACTGCCAAATACATCTAACTCTCACTCAGTTTTGGTAATTTTCCCCATTATCTTTATAACTAAACGTATGTAAAGTACGGTAGCCAAGAAGCAATCTAAAGGGATAATCGTGTGAAACTAAGATGACACTAGAATGTTGAGAAGTATTCATATTTATATAGTTTAATGGCGGTCGTCAGCGTTTTGTGCTTGCTGGTAACGTTTTCCCAGCCCATATATAATGTACCTCGCATGTTAGTAAGCATCAGCGAATTGGTAAATTAACTAGCCGTTTGGGACATCAATCGGCTTATGACATTGGGAATTCAGGAAAATAGGCATCTAATACCTACATAACACGTTTAGCAAGAGATCTCTTTCCTGCTCGACGATTGCAAGGTGTTAACAGTTTCCCAAAGAGATTTTATTGAGTATTGGAAGCGGCACATACAGAGTCTATGAGCGTAGTATTCAGATTTCTTATATTTCATAATTCTACTTACTATTGATTACTGAAAAAAATAGTGAACAGCCTCATTATTCCTAATTTTTCTTTCACTGTATCCCTCTAAATAATAAGTCAATTTTCATGTACATAATACCCAAATCCTACCTGAAAACTGTAAAACATCCATATAACGGTTTTCAAGGAACCAAGGGGAAAAAAAGAGCAAAAGCGAAAATATTTTCTCTGCTGTAAATTATACCACTCTTATGCTTTTAAAATATACCGTTTTTTAAAAATAATGGGTGGATAAAAGCATAAAAGGATCCCCACATTTTATGTTTTAGTAAACATACAAATATGGAGAATTCCCTGCGATTTGCGCGTAATTTGGCAACACTGAATAACGTAATTTGTGATCATAATTACATGTCCATTATTTTATATCAAAAAGGCTCAACAAATTACCTTCGCCTGGTATGATGCAATGCAGGTTCGTTCCACCTTCTTTGTTTTGATTATATTTACGCTGTAATGAGCAACATTTTTATGAAATAATGCACACTTTGTAGACCGAGAAATGTATTAGTAAGATAATTGTTATAATTATTTATAATTACAATTTTTCATGTTTTATGCCAAACAAAATAATGTCATTTACAAAAACAACATGGATATTGCACCCTATTGAAAACCATATTTACATAAATTGCACTGAGATGAAAAGAAATTAACGTAATTTAATAAAAAGGAAAGAAAACGGAAGCTGCAGTGCATAGGTACCAAATGTACGCCAGTTGGCTGTAATAGCATCAAGTAAAGAGTATGTAATATTTACTACTAAAGCATTCTACGTTATTCACCAAATTGTGCAATTAAAACTTCAACGGGCAATATTTGGTCACTAACACTTTCTTCTCCCCTTTTATTTATGAAACGCAGAATGGAGTCCGTATACGCAAATCAGGGATATCCTGTTACAGTGTGTTCGGAGCTTGACGGGGAACTTGCCTGTCATCAGATTCCCCATTTTTAATTATAGGTGTAGATTTGTCTACTAATTGTTAGAAGAGTTCCAAGCTTCCTAAAATTATGTGTTCCAAAATGCAATAAGAATGAAAATACATTAAGAGCAATTTCCAAATATGACAGGGGAAAAAAAACCAACCATACTTATGAGTGAAAATATTTATGATATTTGTTAATGGCTAGAGTTATGCCACAACTACACAGGAAATAACTGCACAGCAAGCTAATATTTCGTACTCTTCTACAAGCAAATAAATAACTGATATAACGTCACATAGTCAAAAAATATTTGTCTTAGACTCAAACATGGGGCATCCATACGGAACATAAGATTAACCCATCGTCATTTCATAGAAATCTATTACTATGAAGTGAAAAGGCCCGAATTTTCTCCGTAGTAATATGAATAGAGTTTCAGGTTTTATGAGTAACGAAATTGCGAGTGAATTTTTATCTTGAGGGAATAGGGAGTTCGATTTGTACTTAAGGACGATAGTTTTGTGCCGGTGTGATATGAATGCGCTGTAGTTTGAATGAGCCTTGCGCAGTAGCATACACTTTCAGTGTAGCAGAGAATCAACGAGGAAACCGATTCGCCGCATGATGTGTGTGTGCGCAAAGAACCATTTGGAAATACGTCTTTAGATAGTATCACTTATCCAATAGCTGAGATATGTTTATATCTTTGACATAAAGATGTTCTTAATAAGTGTATCTCTCTTTTAGGAGGGATACACAACGCAATATTGAATTATTAATTTAAATGATATTAAAGTATAAAGCGTAAGTTATACTGTCTATTGAAACCATATGATACAAACCACTTGCTGTACAAATTTAATTTTTGTTTACATATATTCAGTAAAACGACTTGAATCTCAGCGATTGTCAGAAACATATGAACTTAGGAGCAATGTCAACTTGTATGAGCGCTCGCAATGTTTTTCCCTATCCCACAACAAGCGACCCGTTTCATTGGATACTCAACTATCGACATTCATATGTTAGTATTAAATTCTATTCGCTGCGCGTTCTTTAAAAACAGTATCCCAAATGTAATTAGTAAAACTGCTGTAAAAAGCAGAGCATAATATACAATTTGCAGATTTCAGTCATATACAGTAATTTTAAAACTAAGGCGAGCTCGCCAGCACCTTAACCTCCAGCTTTTTATAAACTTTAAAATGTAGAAAAGTTATGCTTTCTCAGCTAAACATAAAATAGGAAATTAGGAGAAAGATACAGTAATAATAATAATAATGTTTAAAAATGCCTCGACTTCATTCAGAAACCACCTATAAACAAGTAAAACGGAAAAACAGAGGGGAAAAAATTACATGATTTACCTACCTTAATTAATGTGGTGCTTTACATAATTAACTTCTGTTTCACTAAAAAATAATAGAATATGGTGTCTATTTGGAAGGAAAAAGCACATATTCATTACGATTGTTTTAATTAATGAATCGGAACTTCTACCTCGTTTAACAGCTGTTCGTTAAATACCCGTGTTAATTGCGGCTAATAATGTAGTTCTAACCAAAGATATTTTTTCTTAACGTTCTGGAGAAATAAAATACGCAGAGTGCATATTTTTTCTGAATTTTGTCATAATAAGTAATAAAAATATAAATAATAACCAACATGTAATAATGATTACACTATGGACAGCGAAAATCTTTGCATTTTAAATCGAAACTTGGCATGCTCATAGACACTGGTGAGACTTCGCAAGGGTATTTAATTATAACAATTTTTAAGTTCAGAATTAAAACATACTCATTTTTCAAAATACGGAAACCAAAATAATATTAATACCAAACTGCTATATTTTGGGGGGGGGGGCAATTGGTTCTGCATTAGAAATTACTCTTATGTGAAGAGTTAAAACTGAAATTAATTTTAAAAAAGTAATGTTTCAGTTAGATTGCAAATGTGAGAAAAAAACTTGGGAATAACTTGAAGTCGTATGTAGAATCAGATTTCGCTTTTCAGATTTCCAAAGAGATGAGCAGGAAAGAAAATGTGAGAGGGGAATGTAACTCACTCCCAGGTTTAACCCATTGTGCTATGACTCACGTCTTGATATACACTACCCTGCGCTACAGTAAAATTAAATATAATAATGGTTTATTTTTTGAAAGGTGATACCTATTTCATTTACTAGAATATATTAATATTCATTTTTAATTGCTACAACGAAGGCAGTTTTTAAAATAAATAATTCTGAAGTCTATTGATTGAAGCAATAAATATTGATCGTATAACATTATAAAACTAGCAGCATGAGGTTCGTTTACAATGTTTAATCCTATTTTCAACAAAAGTTTATCCAATGTATTTTAGTTAAATGCCCATTTTTTTTTTTTTTTGCATAAAATGGTATTTATTTATATATATAATTGAAAAAGGAATATAGATCCAACAGAATACATACATTTTTGTGTGTTAATGCTTATATTATTATTATTATTATTATTATTATTATTATTATTACAAAATGATTCGAGATAATGTTTAAATGCGTATGTTTAATTTGGCATGGAATGACTTCATACATACAAAGAACGAAAGGAAAGCTCGGTGTCATTCGTGGAGTGGACGTACACTAAAATAAAATGTTTTATTTAAAGAAAAACTTTTGCACCTTTCACATTTAATATCTGGTCCTGCTGCAGTTTACATTCAGAACAGTAATACTTACCCCCTTGGACCCAAGAACCCGTGTTCAGCCCCGGCTAGGGATAGTAGATTTTTTTTCTTTTTTTTCTTCTTTTTTTCTTTTTTTTTTTTCCCACAGTAACTCCAAGTCTAAAACAAGAAGCAGATTCAGCAGGCAATGCGGCAACAGAAATTTTATGGTAATGTTTTATTCAACTTCTGATTGCTGTCTAAGCTACTATTATAGTCATAGTTGATAACCATATCCTGGCAGGATACACAGACAAAACACGTGGTAACATGGAGTTCTCCAAGACCTCTACATGCTCTTAGTAATACCGGAATAGATCACCCACATCGCAGCTCCCGAAGGCGACACTATTCCTATCGTTTCCTGCAGTAGTCATTACATATTATGACTTGTAGCGTGTTTTGTCTGGGCGCCAAAGTGCTTCCGTCTTTGTCGCATGAAAACACCGTGAAGATGTCTTCTCAATGCTCGAGGCCAATATGCCTCAAGATGAGGATGGAAAGAATGCTTTCTCGAATTCTACACTTGCTGCATCCGGAGTAAATATTTTTGATCTTCCGGATTTGCGTCGTGTTTTTGTCCATCTTGTTCTTCCTGGAACCGATAAATCCAGCTATAAACAAAGATGCCCTCTGCCTATAACATTTTCTATTGGCAATAGCACGACCATCCTTCCATAGGTTAAAACCTTCACAAAGGAAAATGTGACACTTAAGCCTGAGGCACATACTGCAATGCTCGGCAACCACCTCCCCATTATTTACCGTCCAATATCAGGTGGACATGCAATACTCCAGTCAGTAATTTTAAAAAAATTCTGGAATATATTATATTCCGGCATCATTAATACAATATAATTAAAATCAATTTCAGACAATTGCACTAGAAAGCCACATTAAAGAGTTTTTTTTCTTCCTCGCTACTTCATTCTTTCTTTCTTTCTTTCTTTTTCCTTCTTCGTGTTCTTTTATTTATTTTCCCCTTTTTTGTTGTGTTTTTCTTAGCACTAAGTTGAATGATTTGCACATTTCTGCTTACGATTGACATAATAATATATAAACGGAGATTTTTTATCATGGTGAACTATACCCGCATTTTCATCTAGAGTAATCCTGCTCATATTTCCTTCCTTCGTCTTATTCTCCCTGGGTCCAGTATTTGACACAATTCTCTCCCCTTCCTATAAGATTCGCCATTTGGGCAACACTAGTAACACATATTAAATTTCGGGGGCTGGGCACTTTCCCCCAAAAGTCATTGAAGAACTTATTTTTTTTTCTGATTTATTTTTTCTATTGGAAAGAATCGAACACAAACAGTTCAAGAAATACCTCAATGCTCACGACTTTCTTGCCACATGTTGCCGGATTTTAGATTTGGACATAACATTTGTACTGCGTTGTTGAAAGTATTATACCCTTCAATAACTTTAAAATTCAAAGAATAAGATTCCTGCCAATCAATCATAATATTAAAAACAAATTTTAACACACTCTAACCAATAACAACTTCTAAAACACATAAGCGTTGTTGAAAGTTACCGAAGATATACGAGAGACTATGGACAAACAACAACTTACAATATTAATGCTACTTTACTTGAGCAAAGCTTTTGACTCCATCGTCATCAAACTACGAACAGATAAGCTCAGAGCATTACATTTATCAGAGCATGTGACCTAATGGTGCAGCTCTTACTTTCACCGCCACGGGTGGCCTAGGTCGTTAAGGCGCGGACTCGTGAGCGGGAGGTCTGGGATTCGAATCCCACGAGGACCATCTTCCCTGACTGGTTTTTTTTTCAGGTTTTCCTCAGTCTTCATAACTGGCAAATTCCGGGGAGGTACCCTAAACTTATGCCTGGAACGTTTCCTTCCTTAAAAAAAATCCTTTCCCACTATATCATTTCATGTATCACCAGTGTTCGCCGCCTGTCGTGCCTCAATAGTAAAAACGGGCGTTAAACAACATTAAAAAAAAAAAAACTCTTACCTTCATAATCACCAACAATGCATTTCATCATGCGACAATGTTTCCTCCTAGCGAGATGTACGCGCAGGAGTCCCACAGGGTTCGGTGTTGCATCTCATCTCATTTCAATTTATATAAATAATATTTCAGATTTAATAAATACTGTCTACATCAATTTTACGTTATCATACTGGTGAAATTGACAGAACTCATATTTATTTTCACTACTATCATGGACCCAAAAAAAATCTGAACCTGAACTGAATGGAGAAAAGTCGCAGAAAATTGTTTAGTTCATCAGCGGTTGTTAAATATTGTACACCCACAAAATTTATCTCAAGTACAAATAGTATAACCTCTTTTACTTAGTCAGTAAAAAATCTTAGGGAACATTTCTATGGAACTTTAAAAAGAATATTCACGCTGTAGAAACACGCAAGAAAATACTTTTTATAATACACGCCTTAAAAAGACTTAACAATTTTCTTCCGTTTTCCCATAAAGAGTTTTGTACAAATGCTTTTGATGCCCCGTTTCGATTACTGTGACTTTTTTTAACTGAGCGCACAATCCCACAATATTCAATATGTTCATGATGTCTATTTATACTACATTTGCAACATTCGTCGATTTGGACACATCACTCCATCTCTCGATTTATAATTCTGGCACCGTTTTAAGTAACATCAAACGTTCCACTCTCATCTTACTTTATCAGATCCTTCACACTTCCACCCCAAGCTACTTGGCATTTCGTTTTCATAAACTATCCTCATATCGATACCTAATCATGGCATCACTCTTTACTGCCGATTCCTTTATACTGAACTACTTGATATTCTTCCTCTTTCTTCTTGTCTTTGAAATTCTTTACCTTGTAATATCAGAGACTGTGGGACATTTCACAATTTAAAACTAATTTAAAACACACATTACTGTCAATACTCTACATATGAAATCGTTACTATAGTTTATTTTAATTTAATATTTTTCTATAGCACTTGAGTACTTGATATGTCTTAGGTGTATAATTCAATCACATTTCAGTCACATTTGTTTGTACAAACTTTGACTATATACCATTTTACAATTATCTTAAATTTTATTAAATAATTTAACAAATTATAACTCCCTACACTTTATTGCCCTAAATTGCTGCATTTACTGGGGCCCCATATACCCAAACACTGCGGTTACCGAGTTATAGAGAGAGGCCTTACTCTATTTCAATCTAACCCTTCACACTCTAAACTCACTGCGTGTCTTGCTTAATAATTTTTTTTCAACCATTTTGCTCTCACTTTACTTAAATAAATGCCAATTTCCCCCATGACTTTTCTTGATTTAACATTCATCCTTTTCCCTGTAATTTATTTTTGTGGATTGGACCATCTCTGCATTCTCAGCTTCTCCCTATGAAACTTAGTTTCCTCGTAATGTTGTGTTATGTTAATGTTCTGGCTACACAATAGACATTTATCCAGCTCCCTCTTTACTCTTAAACCCTTCAATTTCACAACTCCTGTTCTCGCCCATGCGAAGCCTTCTCTTGCTGCTTTATCCAACATAATTTTTCCTGTTCCAAGCTCCTTTCATTTCTCTGTACACAGTAAATGACGGTCTGAAATTACAACTAGCAAATATTTCTTGCCTTACAATGCCTTCGATTCTTAACTAATTTCTTTCCAGAAACTCCTTCCTAATGCTCCCCTAGCTCTCCAAATGTCCCCAAAACCAATTTTTCCTAGATTTTCTTTTACCTTGTTAAGCCAAGTAACATCTTGCTTATACCTTTGCTGATCTACCAAACACTGATACAAAACACTATGTTCATATGAATTTCTAATCCTAAACTAGTATTTCAATACTCTCTCCATAATTTTCCCTTCACTGCCTATTCTTCCTAGTTCTACTTGAGTAACACCAAGGCGAAACTCTTGGTAAGCCCATTATTTGTTTGCACAAGTTTCTGTGTATCAAATTCACTTTAGCCCACCCTTCTTCCAAACCCCAAAGCTCTAAGCATTTTTGCCTCCACCACTGCCTCATATACTCTCTCTAACCAACTTACTTGCATCCCTGGTATTTTTATCTAAATATGCCCTTATAGCTTTCAGAGAGAGCTTCCCTTTAGCCTAGTATCATCTTCTTTTGATCACTCCATCCACCCTTACTACTTAAACTTACTCCTAACTAGTGATCAAATTTGTTAACCACCTCAATTTCCCTTCCTTGTCAACATCATTTCTAATCTTTCCTTAACTTGTTGCTCGTTTTAAAAACACACAATTTTTATTTGCTTATATTATTACGCAAAATCCATTTCTTACAAAAATTGTCTATTGCTTCAATTGATGTAATTAATCCCACATTATATACAGATCCTGCAACAAGATCATCTGCGAATAACAAGTTAGGTATTTCATTATTGTTAATTATTGGAGCATGACTTTTTGCTGCATTAATTTCCTATCAGTTTAAGCAAATAATTTAATCTACTTCATTGTTGATTAAAATAAAAAACAATGGGCTTAAGTTGCTTGTTTTCATTTTTCAATATGTTTCTAATATTAATTAGCGAACTTCAACGACTTCGTGGAACGATTATGATTTAACTCATATATGAATTATTTTATTGATAACTGAAAAATAGTATAGTATTCAATATGATCCTTTTGTCCTGGGAGGTTCCTCATATAAAATACATTGCTTTTTCTGAGGTGCTTGTGCAAGTGTGAGTAAGAGGAAGGGAGAGGGAGAATGAATGAGACGAATTATTTTTTAAAGTATGCATTATCATATAGTCATTATTTATTTTTCTGATCACAGGAATATCGTTATCCTTGTCTATGCGATAGTGCGTCTCCCGTGATTTCTAACGTTGTTGGTACAGTTTTCTTTTCCTAGTTGTTGCATTTTCATAGTAAATACTAAGGACAGTAAGTAGGACAGTGATGAAGTTTTTGTCTTTTCAAGCAAAACCAAGTTACATCTAGTACACTATAGAGTAGTCTAAGACAAGCTGGCATCCATTTGAGACCTCACCAGGCGCAACTATTCAAAACCGCTCCTCTTACGGCAGCTGATCTTAAGAAACACGGGAAACATTTGGGGCAGATTGTATCAGAAGATCTGAATCAACCGCTTCAACAAGAGTGTACTCAATGGTGAAGGATATAGGGTCACTGAGTTGCATAAAAAGTATTACATATAGCACAATAAGATTTTGTTTACGGGAGAAATGACGGGTCTCATGTGCAGATTATTTATTTATGAATGATTGCAGTTGGAAAAAATTCATTCACATTTCAGGATATGTGCCTAAGGAATTATGAAATTTCGATATAGTTGCTTAATAATAAGTATTTCAGAATTTTGGGTTTTCTGGATACAGAGTTCTGCATTTCTCTCTTTTGAGTTTACGACCCTCGATCTTTGAAAATATTCGGTGTACTCATCGTTCCTCATTTTATCAAAACATTACGGATGAATCTTTTCCACTGAAATACATCATAATGACACCTACCGAAACAGGTACTTCTACCAATAACATTACTGATGACACGAACCGAAACAGGTACTTCTACCAATAATATTACTGATGACACGAACGGAAACAGTGTACTTCTACCAATAATATTACTGATGACACGAACCGAAACAGGTACTTCTACCAATAATATTACAGATGACACGAACCGAAACAGTGTACTTCTACCAATAATATTACAGATGACACGAACCGAAACAGTGTACTTCTACCAATAATATTACAGATGACACGAACCGAAACAGTGTACTTCTACCAATAAGATTACTGATGACACGAACCGAAACAGGTACTTCTACCAATAACATTACCGATGACACGAACCGAAACGGGTACTTCTACCAATAACATTACCGATGACACGAACCGAAACATGGTACTTCTACCAATAATATTACTGATGGCACGAACTGAAACAGATACTTCTATCAATAACATTACTGATGACACGAACCGAAACAGGGTACTTCTACCAATAATATTACTGATGACACGAACCGAAACAGGTACTTCTATCAATAACATTACTGATGACACGAACCGAAACAGGTACTTCTATCAATAACATTACTGATGACACGAACCGAAACAGGTACTTCTATCAATAATATTACTGATGACACGAACCGAAACAGGTACTTCTATCAATAACATTACTGATGACACTAAACGAAACAGGATACTTCTATCCTAAAGGCTACAAAATGTATTACCTACGAAGGATTCCAGAGTGTAGGTTAAGCACTTTAGATTATTGCTGCATTATGAAATGAAGATTGTTGCTCCTCATAACTTTAGAGATGCTGCCAAGTACACAATTCTTACAGAGTGGAGGCACTGGCCGTATGCTCCACCATTGCCGGTCTATCACTGCTAACTAGATGCCATTAAACTGTTGAGTTGGTATTTGTAGATCAACTGGCCCCATACTAGGCGCCAAAAATTTTTTTTTTTTTTTTTGTCGATGAAGTGACCGCACCTTCGGCACCCTAATTTGAGATGGATTATTTTATGGATGTGGTGGGCTCGCGGGAGTAGCACAGATCCAATGCTAATCGAATCGCGATTACTTTTTCCAGTCACAACTACCTCGATGTAATTGGTTCTTGTAGAGTATTTACCCGAGGCCACCTCGTACCACGGGTATCTCAAGTGCCCGACGTCGCCTTTTCATGCTCTCATGGTCACAGGAAAATTTCATGGCGAGTTCTACCAGGCTCTAGGTCCAGGGGTCATAACACAGAGGTCTGTGCCACCCAGTGGTTTTTTGCATTTAGGACGGCACCTAGAAAACTAAACCGACCCGCCGGTTAACGGCCGCAGACAATAACGTTGCCCAGACGCACCGAGTGAACTGCAGCTCCAAGAGCCGAGCGCACCCAGTTCCCAGAATTGCACTGGTCGATAGGTCGTACTAGCTTAGACCTACTCCTTTATAGGGGTGAGTGACCCCAGCATTAAGGAAGCCACCACCGCCTCACAAGGACGGAGATTCTGGCACACACTTGCGCACCAGCCCCCAGGGTACACGCCAGAGGCACTCCCCTGGGACACTCCGCTCTGGCGAGTACTCAATTACCCGTGAGTTCCGGGAACCACTGCCACGCCGAGTCCAACCCAATCCGGACAACTCCCTATCAGGGAGGGGCTCGTCTCAAGTCCGGCCCGGCTTCCTCTAGTAACGTCAGA
>CM060832.1:68585000-68627500 GCA_030762175.1 Metallyticus violacea
TAGGTCTTTTGTAATTTTGTGCTAATCTTCCAGTATGTTCATTGGGCCGCTATATTGAGACTTTATACTTCTTTAAACATGTATTGCTGATTTACATGTTACATAAATTTGCAATTTTCAAGTTGAAACTTATTTAGTGAGTATGTTTTACATTAAATCTCTCATTGTTTAAAAATATATGCAATGTAAATCTTTGTTAAGTTTCTTTCTCCGATTAGGTTCTGAGGGTTTTCCTTCCAATACATTTCCAAGACTGAAACTTGTTCAGGTATTAACGTAAGGTGTCGAGTTAAAGTTGCAGAACTGTGGTATGTAGCAATTTTTGGTAGCAAATCCGTGGTAGCAACTTTGAGCGTACTTCATTTTACTAAGTTTTGGTAGCAAAGTTGTGGGAGTACATTAAGTATGCCGTTTATTGTAGCCCTTACTTCCGAACGCCAGTTTTCTTTCTTTCCTCTTCCTTGTTACCAGATCACATCAGGAGGGCTCACCGATTAGTTTCGCTTGCTATTTATTGGCAGTCAAGCTATCGTATGATTTGTAAGTGTTAACGTAAGCATCCTGGGCAGTATCTTGTTGTTTCTTCCACAGAACGTTGAGCACCCTACGGAACGTTGTTGAGAACAGTTCGTTTTGGTCTTTACTCTAAACTTTAGGACTGGAGCTTTCTCTGTAACGCAGTAAAAATACAACTATTTAACCTAATTCCTTAAGACATTTGCTATAGCACTTTGTTATGTTCACATTAAGTTTGCAATTGAAATTATTTTAAAGACCTGGAACTGATATTTTAAAGGCAATTTGTTCAAACTAATGGTAAATTCACTACCCGAGAGGGAGGTATCATTAAAACTTACGCTTATTTATTCAATCGTTGCAATATTTTAAGAGGGTGTTACTTGTTTAAAGTCCATACTCCTGAGTAAAATATTAAAAAATTCTTAATTTGAATATTATTTTACATGTACATTACATTTGTTGTTGTAGTAACGGTATTTCAAGTTAATTGAAAATTGTGTAACTAATAAGATTCGTTTTACAAACAGGAACAACATACCATTCACTTACAATTAGCAAACACCTCACAAGATGGAAAACATGAACTGTCGGTGCCTAAGCTGGGTAGAAAAGAAGAAGGGTTAGTGATCTTAATGTAAAATAACAGGCAGAGGAAAAAAAATGACGTCATGTTACCATGGTAATCAACTACTTGTGAGAGAAACACAACTTGCAGAGACGTTTCTTCATATCAAGCAGGGGCCTGTTTCACTAAAGAACAAGGCAGCTCTGCAATATTAGATTTTTCACTATTTGAAAAGTGCAAAATATTTGCATTTCACCCTCAATAGATACTATTTTGCAGATAAAATCCATAATATATTTGTTGTGTACCGTTGTGGCGTACTTTAAAATATTGGTATTCATCTCTTGTGCTGTTGTGATGTGGCGGGCTGACGCTACTATATATATATTTTGTACAGTCTCTGCATTTTCTTTAGTTTAATATTTGGTTTATTTAGGGACGCTCTTCAACCTCTCAGGTCATCAGCGTCCCATTTAATTCAGGGCGTGAAACGGCCGGCAAATTTTGCTCAGAGGCCTCTTTTTTTCAGGATTGAGGTTCTTTTTCGTGCCGTAAATGTACGACACGGGATCCACGGCTTTATTTCCCTTCCGAAGGAAGCCATACTTTGGATTTTTACGCCCGAAAAATCCAACGGTCCTGGCCGGGATCGAACTCGCGATCTTGGGTTTAGTAGGCAGGTATGGTTACCATTACACCACCAGGACCGACTCTCATTTTCTTTAGCAAATACTATAAATAAATTTATATCTTATCATATTCTACCATATTCATATATTTGTCATATTCAGATATTGATTGAAAATACCAACGAAAGAAAAAAACACACAAATCCCGCACACACAAAGTTGAACAGTTTCACAATATCATCGGGGTCCAAACTTTTAGCCCATAAGCACTGTCTCTCCAGGAAATGATCTCCAAACACCCTCATAATGCCTAGATATTATAGTTTTTTAAGACTCTTGAATCATGAGCAATGCCGATCAGATGCATTAGCTCAATAATATGTATAGTTTGGTCACCATCGTATTAAATTAATGATTTCAACACAAATTTCCGCATGAGCCCTTTGAGCATCTATGTTAATAAGTGGCTCATCAAAGTTGCCACAAGCTGAAGGGAATCCACCTCATATTCAGAATTGTGTTCCTATTTCATGTGTTTCTACAAATCAACATGTTGTACTTGCGTTCACAACACTTGACTTCGTTATCTCATGCTAGAGACAACTCCATGCTCCTGAACTCCATTACCTAATCAATGAAAACATAGAAGCTGCTGTTTTGCTGAAAGGGACTGACTCCGTTTTGCATTATGTTTTCTGAAGCTATCTTGAGTTGAAGATATACGAAAATGTTTTTGAAATTGAAGTGCTGATAGGTTATGGAAGCAGGCTTTATTTATATCACTTTCTTATTTTACTCACTACATGAAGCAAACGTTGTCTACGTAAAATATTTATTATTTAATTACTTTAACTTCATTGGAAGATACTTTTTTTTGGCACAAACA
Organism: Metallyticus violacea; assembly: GCA_030762175.1. Classification (NCBI taxonomy): domain Eukaryota; kingdom Metazoa; phylum Arthropoda; class Insecta; order Mantodea; family Metallyticidae; genus Metallyticus; species Metallyticus violacea. The sequence goes on from CM060832.1 coordinate 68,587,600, forward strand.
AAGCAAAGCAAACAATTTCTTTGCAAAAAGTCACCTTGCTTTGCATTGATTGGCTCTGATTTTATATAACGGTGGAACAGAAACACAATGATAATTACAAAATGAAACGTTACAACGTTCATTGATGGAACAGGGCCCGGTATAAGCTCAAGAGCCAGAACGGGTAATAAATCCCTTCACTTTCTTCCTCCCTTCACTCAGCAAAGCGAGAATGCAAAATATCACTGTAATGTATGAAATGTACTGTTCTTTTGTTATCTTAGAGCAGCTTAAATAATTTTGTTATATGTCTCAGATTATTGATATGTGTATCTATAGTCTTTATAGTTCATATGGGCATCCTTAATATAACACAGCTTAGTACATCTTGATTTGTTCTACATTCTGAAAAACATATACTGTACAAGAATCTCATAGAATGTAGATAATATTCAGTTTAATTTTAATTTTTTTTTTTTTAATTTTTCTATTGCTGTTTTTTTTTTCTTGAAATTTTTTTTCTAATATGCGTTATTATTATTCTTAAGCTTTTTCCTCTTTACACTTTTCATTGCTTCTTGTATTATGACAACTAGTCATATTACAAGATAATTCTGGTTTAATAAATGTAAAAATGTATTTAAATATACATGACACGTTGGCTTCCTTTTTAATTGTGCCATTACTGGTGTTTTTCTACCGAAATATGCACTCGCCTTTGCCCGCTACAAGTATAGCTCCGAGCACGCGTGATTAGTTCAATTTATTTAGTTACCAGAAATTTCTGTGTCTGATTCTCAATAATTATCAATGTTTGAGTACTTGTCTTCTGCCTTTGAAGAATGCAAAAATTGCGCTGTTCGTGCGACTATTTCTGCTTCTCCACTTTACTTTATTATTCTTCACGGATTACTTTATTTTTATATTTTTATATAATGGACACTGTCCCACAATTCGCACATTGCACTTTCGTATTCTAACGACTAATCTGAGATATAAATATAAAAGAACATATCCTCTAAGTGTGACACATTTCATGCTGTATGAGTACAAAGTCAATAGGAAGGTGAACATTCGATGAACTTGGTGAAAGATAGTTATAGCACGCCTTAGCCATTACTAATGCCATGGAAATGTTAGCAGCTTACACCCTGGACTTATTTGTAGGGACAAACTTTGTAGTGGTGATGCAAAGGAGATTCCAATGTCCAAGCGATACTGTGCCTAGCATCTATTCTGCTTTATAGCGGCGGCAATGAATTATATATATATATAAAACAAGACTTTCAGTCTGAACATAGCATATGCATCAAAGGAAAACAATCTACTATTTACTACAAGTTTAGAAAGAGAACAAGAACGACCCTACATACGCATTCAGAAATGAGAGTTACATACAAATAAAAACCACCTAACTGAGTAATAACATGCAGTATACGTTCGACGAATACGCCGGTATTTGCAAAGTGAGCAGGTAGTGCAACACAGGAGCGCAAAATAGCTGTGAGCGCTATCTACATTGAAGATATTCAGACAAAACAAATAATATTCGCCAATTGGAATGAAGATATGGCGAATGTGGACAGTTGATGTTAAGTACGCGACCCTATAGCGTGCGATCATCTAAATATGAACAAAATGTGAAAATTACACTGGACAATGATCCATCGTTAGGGCATGTAATGCAGCCAAACACATGGGAAAGGGCCGCTCAACAGTACACAAGATAATTCAAATTAAGGACTATCCGCAAGATATGAGACTTTAAAAATGGCTCTACGCCAAGAAGACGGTTTCATGTATTTCATTCTCTGGACCAACGACACAAAATTCATCACAAAGTGTATTTTAACTCTAAAAATAATATTGCGCAATCATGAACCACATCAGTGCCAATGTAGTGGTTTTCAGGAATGTTACACCGTAAACGTGTGAATTGTTCAGAATCTTAACATTTGTTAAATTGCTTCCAGACACGGACGATGCATTCCCAGGATTAGCGCCAATGAATATTTGCAAAAGATTGTGGGGCTAGCAAACTGGTACTCTTATCCATTAGGCTGATGAAGAAAGCTTAGCACTGAATAATACATTTGGATTGGACATGGCGAAGTCATAGAACGGCCTGTCTGATCCTTGGACTTAAGCCATTTGACCTTTTTCCCCCGGAGTTGTATAATGAATGACATCTACCAAGAATCACCGCATACCGTAGAACTTGTGGCATGACCAGATGTGTGCATGTATTATGCAAAATGATATATTGCAATGTAAAGCAAACCTCTTAAGATGAAAATAGCACATTTACAAATGTAAATATTATTTGTATTATGTATCTCAATTATCAATTAAAATTATGATAATAAAAATAATAGTACAATATTGTGCGTATTTGGAGTTCCAAGATTCTTTATATTATTTACTTAAATTATCTTATATGGTATTAATATACTAGTTAGTAGCCTTCGTAAACTGAGCTCATCTCTGGGCTATATATATATAGCTCCTGGTGGTGTAGTGGTAACCATACTTGCCTTCTAAACCCAAGATCGTGGGTTCAAACCCGGCCAGGATCGATGGATTTTTTTCAGGCGTAAAAATCCGAAGAAAGAAGAAGCCTCTGAGCAAAATTTGTCGGCCGTTTCACGCCATGATTTGAATGGTACGCTGATGATCTGAAATGTTAAAGAGCGTCCGTAAATAAACGAAATCAACAACAACAACAACTTCTCTGCTATAGAAACTACGGAAAAGTAACGTGGTTGCACACAAAGGCTCGCGCGCGCACATCCACACACACACACACACACACGGAGCACGGCACAGGACGTCGTTAAGCAATAACAACCCTGAGAGATTGAAGCTGGTGCGCCAACAATCAGCAAAGCCTGTCATCCCGTTAATAAAAAACAATTGAGGCTGGATGGCGCGCACAGGACAGTCATACGGTCCACATCCTTACAACATAAATATTCAAATACGAACCCTTCTCCCTGTCCAGCATACAGACGATCTGGTGATTATCTTACTGCAAGAATAGCCCATCTGCCACTTCCTATTTCACAACCGGTCGGGTGCGTTCAGTCTGTCAAGAGTCCATTGCGTTCAATATTTTAACCACATTACCAGTAGTTAATAATTAAATAACGCAATATGTGCTACTCTCACATTTATTTGAGATTACAAATAAACCTGGGGGCTTAAAAGTGTTAAAAAATCTGTACAAAGAATTGCATTGCTACCAATAGAAAACAAATGCAGGTATAATATAGCTTGTGTAAGTATTAAAAACACACCAATACTCCATTCCGTTAAGTAAGTGTGCCAAAATGTAGATTTCCTTCTTTTTGGTAAAGTTTTTGCAATACGATTGTATACGCCATAGGAAATACCTTTCATTTTGCATGATAACGAAGATAATGATTTTAAAAAAGCAACCAGGCTCTAACAAGATATCATTTGTCTATGAACTGTGAATACAGCTTTGGAAGTTAGATGGAGATGCTGGGTTCATTTGCAGACTATACACCATTGGATGAAGATTAAAGCTGTACTTATTACAAAATATCTTCGGGAGGATTAATTGAAAGGATTAGTGATGCCGAAAAGGAATTAAACATTTAGAAGAAAAATCTCTGACACCCATCTCAATCACTAGATGATCAAAACACTGAAGTAGGGCTTGATTTCTGACAAACAGCAGGCAATTCCACTTGCAGCCCGTATCGTACCAATAGAAGATAAATTGTATTCAGTCAAGCTGTCGCCTACAGGAGTTGTTGAACTGGTAAATTTCGTTCCAGAGCATTAAAATTGAACAATGAAAATTAAAGCAGAGAAATTCCTAGGTTGATAAAATAAAAATATAAACGAATTTCCACAAAAAATAAATTATAGATAGTATGACAGGGTAATTATATTACATAGAAAAAAAAACATGAGCAAAACAGAGGGGGTGGTGAGAACCTGTAAGTGATATACAGCAAGAAACAAATAAACAATTTCACATTATTTGTAACTTATTCCCAATATCTCAATCATAGTATTTCCTAAAACACCATGATACAATGTTTACGAGTATGTTTTGGTACAGAATTCTGTTTACTGACTTATGTGGGCGACTGTACCACAAATGCGGAGTGATGGACAGTACGTGACGAGACTTGAGTAACGTACCACAATTGGCGTGGAACATGTTTGCAAACAGCGTTTGAGCCACTTGTACCCCATTCATTCGTTACCCGTTGTCATAGAGATCACTGCATATCATATTATAAAACTGCAATTTTATGAAGGGAAATTAAAAAGTAACGGGACAGCTCTAGTGAATGAAATCAATTCTTTACCAACTCAATAGCATTGTGACTGAACTTAATTTACAGAATTTGAGCTAGCCTTTTCTTTGGAGCTTCTTCATGTTCTCATAAAACGATCGATGAAATTTAAATTATCAGAGCAAACAATTTTTCATGTGTTGTGAAATTTTTTGGGATAGCGCTTAATACTTCTGCGGAATTCAACTGTGCATTTTATGTTACTTTATCCCTTTTTGGTTACGATCTCCGTTAAGCTCACGATAATAGGCAAGTGGTTAGTAGATAGATTCTAGTTCACAACATATTTATAAATCGTTTAGGATTACCAAACCACAAAGATGATCACAAGGCTGCAAAATCGCGCACTGAAACATACATCTGTAAAGAAGCAACCATTCTCATACATTGTAACGCACAAAATACACGTTCAATAGCACTGCAGAATTAACTATAAAGAGAATCGAACAGATAAGGAATCGCATGTGCTTATTAATTTGCTCCTGCTTTATGTCAGTGCCTGTGATTTTGTTGTTGATTTAATTTATTTACGGACGCTCTTTAACATCTCAAGTCATCAGCGTCCCATTCAATTTAGTCGCATGTGGTGCCTCTATAGTAAAAACAGGCGTTAAAAACTATTCATTCATTCCATTCAATTCAGGGCGTGAAACGGCCGACAAATTTTGCTCAGAGGCCTCTTTTTTCAAGCGTGAGGTTCCTTTTCGTGTCGTAAATGTACGACACGCAACCCACGGCTTTCCTTCCCTTCACTTCCAAAGCAAGCCATTAAGATTTTTACGCCCGAAAAAATCCATCGATCCTGCCAGGGATTGAAACCGATCTTGGGTTTAGAAGGCAATTATGGTTACCACTACACCACCAGGGCCCACAGATCAAGTGAATATTGATCATCTAAGCAGTTGCCGCCTATATACTGCTTTTAGTGTAATAAATATATTCATATTACTGTTTGCATATTTTACCAAATTTATGCATACATGACATATCACAGCTTTTTTTAATGAGAATACCATCATGTAAACATTTTTGGATCTTTGTTGAAGATTTAATAGGAAAATAAATGAGTTTTTTAATTAAATATGCCGTATTATTTATACTTAGATTTAATTTTTGCCCCTAAACACACCTTACAATTTATTTCACCTTGATAAACCTTACTGTCTGCATATTATCAACATTAAAAACATTTAAAATCAAACGCACACTCAATCCTGCCTAACCTAAAAAAAGTTGTACTCCATTAACATAATTCTAAAGCAATAATTTATTTTTTATGTTATTTATGTCTCCTAACTAATCATGTATTACAATGGCAACAACTTTTGGCTTTTTTTATTTTAATTGATTTATTTACGGACGCTCTTTAACATCTCAAGTCATCAACATCCCATTCTATTCAGGGCGTGAAACGGCCGACAAATTTTGCTCAGAGGCCTCCTCTTTCAAGCTTGAGGTTCTTTTTCGTGCCCTAAATGTACGACACGGGACCTACAGCTTTACTTCCCTTCCGAAGGAAGCCATAATTCGGATTTTACGCCCGAAAAAATCCATCGATCCTGGGCGTGTTCGAACCCGCGATCTTGGGTTTAGAAGACAAGTATGGTTACCACTGCACCACCCAGACAGACCTTTTGGCTTTAAATACAAGATGGTTACGCTCTTTATACGACATTAGAGCCACATCGAAGCATACAATGCTGTATATAACGTGTAAATTCTTATTAATTAAGACTGCTGATAGTCTCACTCACATAGATTATATTATTATGGAAATCTGTGCATTAGTATATATATATATATATATACAAATACAAAATTAACAATAATAATAAAAGTAGATAAGGATAAAACATTTAGATAAAGTCACACTTGAAATTGCTATATTTCGAACTACTGGAGTTCTTCTATAGTAAGAAGCTAGTCTAGTAAGAGGGGGAGGTAAGCATAAATCTTAGGCCTGCAACGCTTTCTTTTTTTAAAAAAAGAAATCCTTCCCAAATATATCAATTCATCTCATGTTTTATCAGTATCCATCGCCTGCGGTCCCTCAGCAATAAGAACGGGCGTTAAAAGCTATTAAAAATATTCCAATGCTATGTGTGGTCGTTGATGCATTTTCAGCCATAGTATGGTGTATCGTGAAATTGACGGCCAACTATGTATGATCTAGAATTCGTGTTTTTAAAGTGCTAAAAATCGGATTTGTGACCACATATATATTTTATATAGCACAGTCACCCATAACAAATACATATTTCAGTTTTAATGTAAACCTATACATTCTTGCGCTTGAGTCCTACACCATGTTTATGTCATTTAATACTATATGCATTCAGGTATTAAAAATATTCTAAAATTATTTAAATTTAAACACAAAATAATGGCAGATGCAGCCGGAAATCCAGGCCTATGGCCAGCAAAGGGGTTCATACATAATTATGCCATTGACATTTGCTCCCTTCAATTTCTTAATAACATTATCATCTGAAAACATTAGCTGAAAACATTATTGTGTAAAGAATGGAGGAGCTCTTGACTTTCCAATGATCTCTGAGTGTGTTCAATGATCGCACAACAGAAGGGTACGGTAACTAAGAGAGCAATAACCCTAACTTCTGGAAATGCTGTGTCTTTTACCTTCGCCTCTCCTGTCGTCTAAGTCTAATAGATAAGTCTGCAGTAGCAGAGAATGCCATCGAAGCGGAGAGGAACATGTCATAAGTTTCAGGACACTAGTGTCCTTTCTTCTGTTACACACTGCCATGCAAGACTGCAACGAGAAGCCATTGAAATTTACAAATGTTCCAACAATTTCAACAAGAAAGAACAAGCTCTGAAACTAAACAGCAATTGTCCGAATTCCGAAGCAAACTGGCAGGCTGAAGTTAATGCTCAGCCTGTGTATGGTTACTGCGTCCCTACCCTGTGTTGGGTTTTACCGCAGAGACGGGATGGGGGTTGTAGGGTGAAGATGCTGATTTGGTTTTAAGGGGGATGGATTGTGCAGAAAAAGCTAATCTTGTTGGAACGGGCGGATATGTCATCCTTGAAGTTTGCACGATATGCGCGTATTGTTCACTGCATTGTGAACAACATGAGCATATCGTCATCTGATTTTGCTGTTGTTAATTTGCTGTTTGTCTTTGGTGGGGGTCTGGAATGTTTACTCCTGTCGCTAGGTTGTGCCCCTTGGTTATCCAAGGTGGCCACACGCAAGGCGTGGCACCTTGAATTTGGGCTTAATCCTGTTGCGACAGGGGTAGCTGCCAAGTGATCGAACGAGAGCGCTCTCATGATATGGTAATTTGCCGTAGAATTTTGATGCCCGGCTTCTGATTTCCTCCTCGATGTATGGGAGGGAAGAACTCTCATGTAGTAGCCTAGATGGAAAGCTGCGATATACAGAATAAATGGTCCTAAGTCCTTTATTCTGTACTCTCTGCAGAAGTGCGAGCCAACTGCCAGCTGCCATACCCCAGATTTCACAGGCATATAGCATGACAGGGATGACCAGGGCTTTGAAGAGGTGTAACTTCAGGTGAACTGGCATCGCCTTGGAACTGAACATAGGGTACAGTTGAGCGATTGCTCCCTGCGCCCTGTAATGTGTTCCCGGAAGGTTAGACCTTTGTCTAAATGCACTCCCAAGTAGGTTATGGAATTGTTCCGTCTTATCATTTGCCGTCTGTATGTTAGTGTGGGGGCGTTTGCGGGTATGCGGCGTTTTGTGAAGAATACGGCGTTGCTCTTTGCCGGGTTGATTGACATTCGCCAACGCCTACACCACCTTTCGATTAGGTGTAGAAGTCTTTGTATGGGAATGAAAGCTCTGTTGATGTTTCTATTTGTTTTGAATAGTAGGACGTCATCTGCGTATTGTGCAGTGTTGACTTCTGCTGCTTGTGGGAAGTCTGATATGTATATGTTAAACAGAATTGGGGAAAGAACAGAGCCTTCGGGAACTCCGCCGCGTATCGGCCTTAGTGTCGAGTTGTTTCCCGCCACCGCTACTTTGAAAGTGCGATGCTTGAGGTATGAGTGTAAATGATGAATGTAGTATTTGGGAAGCTCCAGGTGAATGAGTTTGTACAGAAGCCCGGCGTGCCAGGTCATCGAGAAGGCATTTTCTACATCCAAAGACACTGCTGGGGTGAAAGCCCTCTCCTGGAAACCCAGGGCTGAGGCCTCCACAACCCTCAGTAGTTGTTGGGTAGTAGAATGCCCAGGACGGAATCCGAATTGGTGAGGAGGGATGGCTTGAATGTTTCCCAATAAGGGAAGCATACGGGCAAGAAGAAGTCTCTCAAAGACTTTTGAGAGAGTAGAAAGGAGACTGATTGATCGGTAACTGGAAGGGTGAGTTGCGTCTTTGCCTGGTTTCAACATGCATATCACCCGCGCCTCTCTCCACTCTCGTGGAAAGTGGCTCAGGCTGATGCACATATTGAACACTTTTGTGACAAAGAGCACAGCCTTGAAAGGAAGGTTCCGGAGCATGAGGGGCGTGAGTCCATCAGGTCCGGCCGCCTTTTTGGGTTTGAGACGCTGGATTGCGCCCTGGACTTCGGGGGGTGAAAGATGGGAATCCTCAAGTCATCCACTGGTATTCAGCAATTGAAAACAAAGACAGCACACAACATGTGAAAACATGCGAGCCTATCACAAGAGAGCGACAGTATAGCCGACCGACAACAGCCCGCCCCGGACCAACCAGCGGGGGGCACGGGCAGTATAAATATAGCGACTCTGACTGACAGCCAACACTTCAGACGCAGTGATACATTCTCCAAGGAGACTTCCTCCACACCACCAAAGATGTCCGCCGTAGTTGCGAACGAAACATTTGGAATTCTGTTCTTCAGCATACCGCGACACAACAACCCGGAAGAAAATTGTAGTTACTTAATAATAATAATAATAATAATAATAATAATAATAATAATAATATAAGAGTGGCCTGAATTAATAACTAGCTGATAAATTAACTGGAGGTAAAAATAATCCCAATGCCAAAATAAAGTATGGAATTTAGAAGTTAAAAGGTTTACTCATGGCCATGTAGGAGTTTACTCACGTCCGCTTCTCCACCGCACAAACAAATTCCGCGTGTTTCCAAACTTCCTCCTTCATAATACCCAAGGTCCAAGACTCGGCGCAACTCAATGAACTTGATGATGACACTATCATATAGCACCGAATATCTAAAGAGTTGATTGTAATACACAGCCTGGTCCTGATTCACCGACCATTTTTTTCGAATGGGTAACTCAAATAACTGCACAAGGGATGGCCAAAGCCACATAGTAGTAAAAACGGACGTTAAACACTAATAAAAAATAGCCACTGATATGTAATCTCTTTTATTTTTAATTTTGCATTAAGTAGGGCCACTGCTTCCGTTTCAGTTGTTTTATTTAAAACTGGCTTTCTGGTATTACTAACAGTATCACTGTGTACGATGCAAGTGTGTTTGGAGCATTAATATTAAACTTTGATCTCCCCTACATATGTTTATTATATTTATTATTAATTCGTGTAGTATTATAATATTAATGTAAATATTAAATTCCAAAATAATAGCATTATTATTGATAAAAATGATAGTAATAATAAAATACGGCTGATCCGTTAACAATCAGAAATATCAACATTATCTGTTAGGTAGCATATGCAACTGTGCTTAATGTACGAGTATTTAAGATGCTGGGTTTCTAATGGAAAGGTTCAACGTTGGAATCCAGCTCCCCAATGCTTTTTTAAACCTGTGATACATATTTATTATTATGTAATTAATTTACATTTCTAGGCGTTTCAACAAACATTGTTTTATTAGTCTAAAAGAATACGTTTCCAGAATATTTCCGGCGGGTATAGAAGCGATGGTTCTGTTTTACAACTGTAACATAAAGAAGATGTACACATTGATTGATTTATTTATGGACGCTCTTTAACATCTCAGGTCATCAGCGCCCCATTCAACTCAGGGCGTGAAACGGCCGACAAATTTTACTCAGAGGCCTCTTTTTCAGGCTTGAGGTTCTTTTTCGTGCCGGAAATGTACGACACGGGACCCACGGCTTTACTTCCCTTCCGAAGGAAGCCATACTTAGGATTTTTACGACCGAAAAAATCCATCGGTCCTGGCCGGGTTCGAACCCGCGATCTTGAGTTTCGGAGACAAGTATGGTAACCACTACACCACCAGGACCGACAAGATGTACACAGACGAAACATACACAGAGATGGTACAAATAGGTTGGCCAGCCCGAAAGGAAACCTTTCCTTCACAAACTCCGTTAATAATGGTTTCCGCGACGTCGTTTGCTCCCGTATCATGTTTTCCGGAGCACTATTGTGCTATATACTATAACATAACACACTTTCTATTTAAAAACTATAAATATATCAGGTTAAACACAATAGACAAATATTTAAAAATTATATTATCTTTATACGTAACTAGAATGACCAATAGTTTTCTGTTCTTCGCAATTTGTGCACACGTCTCAACGGTAAACTCACTTGCTAGGTTGTGAACTGAAAGCTGCCTTATACTGCAGAAGTGTAACGATGAGGTTTAAGAAATGCAGACGTACTTTCTCTAAAAATTAGACTTCATAACTGAATAGACATTTTCATAAGTCGCAAGGACGACGTTTTGTGGGACGCTTAAAAAACGATGGGAATTTTTTTTGAATGGAAACAGACCAGGTGACTAGCCTTGCAGCAGAAGAATATTTCCTATCCTTAGCCTCTATTTGCCTGTTAGATAGATCAGAGTTAGTGAATGAGTTAGGAAAACAGCACATTTAGAAAGACATCTATTAAAATTGTCCTTTGTAGAGATATGGACCACCACATAAGTCACTAACAAGATATAATAAGATAACATCAACACTCACTTGTAACAGGACACAAAAGACATTTTAATTTTTTTTTTTTTTTTTTTTTTTTTGGTCATTAAGCTCGGATTTATAGAGCTTTCATTTCTCACACTTTGTAAAAACTAGCAGCTTATGTTTCCAGCAGTTATGTTTGGCACTGGATACCCTTGATATTACAATGATTTAGTAATACTCAATTTGAAACTGGACACAGGGAAAGCTGCAAAGTAGTATTACCATTCCAATGAAACAGATGTAAGAGCGTTAAGAGACATATCGCGCATTAATTCACTTATTTTAATGCGATAAATGTTCTTATATTCGCGAAAATGTAAAATTTCTAAGGTTATAAGCCCGAAAAAGCTAATTCTAGTCATGATTCACTACACTACAAACGCTTTTATAAATGAGCTTCCCATATGTTTCAACTTCTTCAAAAATATCATGGTAATTTTCTTCATCCATGCCCTCATATATCATGGTTTGAAAGACTGAGTAACACCTTAATTGTTTAATGTCACACATGCTTCTTCATTATACTATTTTTTATATGCGCTGTGCTTCTATTTTATGAACAACCATACTTTCCTTCTCATTTGCACTCACGGATACCACGTAAGGAGAAATAAACCCTCTTTTTTCCCACCATAAGGATTATCAGGAAACTAATTTCCTCTTAATAGTATTAATGTAAAGAAGATTTTGTGAATTTGCAGAAATCTCTGATGATATTTCCCACGAGAAAAGAAGGGTTTGATAAATTTGGACTACTTTGTAATTTATCCGCGATTGATTCTTTAGTTTTGTACTGGTTTTTATCATTTGTGGGAACCCTCCATGGGCAGTTGGCCGCAGTTAGTCGAGATCGACAGTTCCCATCTCATTTCCAGCTTGAAAGCCGCCTGAGGATCTGGAGGGGAGGTCAGTACGAGTTTAGCTCTAGGAACGTACAGATATGTTCTTGCGCGCCGTAATACAGTTTACGTATTAATTAATTCATGTATTTTACTCCCCAAGGAGTATTTGTTTACGATTTGTAAGTGGGTATATAATCGGCTCGTGATGTACAGAGAACATTTCAAGAGATATTCCCTGATATTCAACTTCCATGTCGTAGTTAGGTTCACAGATTGGTACATAACTCTCGTGAAACGGGAAGTATTCTTGTTAAAAAGACTACACAGCCATATAAAGTACCCACAAAAGAAACGTTAGATAACATTGGAAATGCTCTAGAACGTTCCTCTAAAAATTGCCTCCACGTCTTCCTCTGTTCAAAAGGCTACAAAGTTATTGCACTAATTACTGTAGTGCAATAGGTGACCCTGCATTCAGGAGTAAATTTTGTAAATGAATTTTAAATAGTGTGCACGACGCAGAAATTGACACTAATTTAATTTTCTTTACGTACGAATCATCGCTCCACTAAGTGGGTATGTTAATTTACAAAACAACCGAAAATCCTATAAGCCTATAATAATATACGAGGAATCCCTGGATGATCAAAAGATAGAGTGTGTTGCGCAATTAGCGGCGAGAAAATAATAGATCCTATTTTTTATAATAATACTGGTGGGTATGTGCATAATATTTTACAACTCTTTCTCCGTGAATTAACTGTGAGGGAACGTAGGTTCGCGACTTTCGAACAGGACTCTACAACGACACATACAGCCCATGTCTCCTTGTATGCAATTGATGAAGTATTCGACATCACTAACAACATATGACGCCCTTGGTCCTCTTATTTAATGCCTACAGTTTTTATCTCTGGGGGGCATTAAACGAAAAAGTGTACAAGACAATTTCAAACATATTAGATGAACTGAAAAATAACATTCTTCAAGAAATTTGTTCCACTTATCAGCCTGAATTGTAGAGAATAATGGTTACTTTCATAAGATGATGCCAGAAATGTACGGAAAATGGAGGAAGTTCCAGTATCTTATTGCTTAGTAATGGTGAGTGTATGTACATTTTAAGCGTTTAAGGTTGTAATAATAACTTGCGCGACAATCATAGCTGCGAACTTTCTGACTCCCGTTCCCAGCTTGAATCTACCGAGCGGCCGTTAGGTCTGGTGCGGTCCCGTGAATGAATAGTGTTTAACGCTTGCTACAGAGGCACCACAGGCGATGGACACTGATGATACATGAGATGAAATTATATCTTGGGAAAGGATGTATTTTAAGGAAGTAATCGTTCCAGGCCTAAGTTTAGGGTACCTTCCCGGTATTTGCCATTTATGAGGACTGAGGAAAACCTGGAAAAAACCTCAGTCAGGGAGGACGGTCCTGACGGTATTCGAACCCAGACCTCCCCTCACTAGTCCGTGCCTTAACGACCTCGGCCACCCGTGGCGGTAATCCCGTGAGGGAAAAACCATATATTTTTCTTTTACCATACATTTATCCATTCTTATCTTGTTGCCTTGACAGCTAAGCGAAGTCAATGATCTCTTCTTCTGTCCTGACTGCTTAGATTTTATTGTTTTCTATAGTTGTGCAGTAATTATACTGAGTTTTTACCAGTACAAAACAATAATTGGCACCAACATACACTTTTACGTGCTGTTTTGTGCTTATTGTAAAAATTAAATATGATTGCTTCATCATAACAGCGTTTCCCTCCCAACCCCTTCTTCTTGACCTCTCGATACAATAAGTACAGGGCACACACACGTTACAGAACTGGTGCTATGAGAATAGATTAATTACTACATTTTATTTATATCCTGATATAAATAAAAGATCGTAATAATGCGCTGCATCTATCACATGCTCCTTGAGTACACTGCAGCACTTATGGACTTATTAATGAAAACACACTGAAATGCAAAGACAGAAAATTCATAGATGTACTTCAAATCAAAGTGAGAAATTTGTTTTAAATGCTTTCAAATATGTTGTTGAAAGCAAAATGGTTCAAGAATTGTAGCTGAAATATTAATTTTTCGCAAAAATACAGGAAGAAGAGTTGTGAATAGAACAACCCAAAATATTTAGCAAATATGTACTTAAAGAACAGACGTTTCTCAAAAGTAAATAATTTTCCTTGTGATTTAATTTACCGAACGCTTTATAAGTTTTCAGCAAAGTCATAGCTCCAACTGTGAGTTTGGTGTACATGTGGCAACATACATAAGATTTCTCTTATGGGAAGGTAATTTCCATAGCTAGTTAACGTGAACGTTAAACAAGAGAAGAGTTAGTTATGGAACCGAGTAGAATGATTTGATTGATTCATCAATTTGATAACAACTTCGAGACATGATCATAAGATCGTACGCCTTGACGAAACTTCGTGCGTCACTTACGATGTTTAAAGCAAGAATTGGAATGGCGATTCATTCTTTCATTCTACATGCACCTGTAAGAACAGAATCATGATACTGCAAGCCAGAAGTTCTGAGAGTTAGGTAAAAACTTTTCTATGAGCGAAAAACGTTGGAGATGCTGGCTGATTACCATGAGCATAGAAATGCTTCAGTCTTGGAAAGATGGATTATTAAGCGATCAAAATTGTGTAATCATTTTAGACAATGCGAGCTACCATTTCCGTGTAACTTAAAACTACTACTATGTCCATGACCCTAAAAGATATTGTGCATTACATGCCTTTGAGCAATGTTGGTATAGCGAACCCCATTTCATTTTTATACTTCCAGCTCCTGCAGTCAGGTAAGTCTTATAGTAAAACTCAACCGCTACGGATGATCGAGGTCGTTAAAGAACGGACTCGTGAGCGGGAGGTCTCGGTTCCATTCACGCCAGAACCGTCCTTCGTGACTGAGGCTTTTTTCAGGTTTTCCTCTGTCCTCATAAATGGCAAATGCCGGAAGGTACCCTAAAACTTAGGCCTGAAACGTTTCCTTCCTTTAAAAAAAATTCTTTCCCAGTTTATCATTCCATCTCATGTACCATCAGTGTCCTTCGCCTGTGGTGCCTCAGTAGCAAAAACGGACGTTTAACACTATTAAATAAATAAATATATTATAACTGAACAGACATTTTACCTCCCGTTCACCACACTGGGAATAGAAATGTAAACAACAAAACACGCTTTGCCGGAGGGGAAAAAAAAAAACTAGGCTACAAGTAGTCAATTTGTTGTTATCAATAAGCAAGTGTAACACATCAACAAAATTAGTACGGTGAAACTGAATGAGTGAAAGGAAGAAGGGAAAAAATCCCATATTTTGTTCAACAGAAATTGAGAGAGTCATTTTGTTCCTCTAGCAAAGTTGCAAACGTTGACATAAACAAAGAAAACATTTCTCTTATAACCACTTTGTAGTAACCAACATAAAATTTAAATGAGGGGAAAAAGGGACATGTTTCTGGAATGTTTTCCTTTAAGTTCTCAGTAATGCTATAATTAATCTGTCCAGAGCTCTGCTGTTGGTTGTATCATGCCATATTAAATTGTTTGTAGGGTAAGTTTGTATATTGGTTTTGATGTCTGCTTAAACGTAATGTATGTAAGAAAACTTTGAAATGTCTAAGTTTGAGAAACTAGTTAAGAAAATGAGGGGTGTGAAAATTTAAAGAAAAATATGAAAAAGCTAGAAATAGTGGAGAAGAATTTGAGAAAACAGATGGCAAGTTAATAAAACAGAAAACAATAGGGCCAGACTGTGATTATAGAGAAAAGAGCACAAATAAGATTAATATATATATATATGAAGAATAATTCAAGTATTTGATGACCCTGATTGAAAGACACGATGCTTCTAGACCTGGACATAAAAGTGAAACTTCAAAACAATTTATACTCTCTTTCAAATGTTTTATGACGAATGACTCCATTCACATTGAAATGTGCCGTAGCTTTCCGTTGTTTAGATGTTGTGTCACGGAAAGCAGTCTTCCGCCTAACTGGCCGGTTAGCTAAATGACAATTTCGTATAGATACAGAGAAAAGGCAGTCATTCTTTCAAATATAAAAAGTTTAAAATAAGTAAATTATCAACTTTAAGCATTGATGGCTTGCACTGTTCAAAAAGAGTACTGAGAGCTTACAAAGTTGAGAAGTATACTGTTAGTAAATACAGGCACGTCATATATAAAAAGGAGGAGAAAGGGTACTCGTAGGTGGATCGAAAGATAGTATCGTGAGTGAAGTGCTCAAGCGTGGCAATATTGTGTTTCCTACTTGCAACGCTTACAGTGGGAAATTCCAATAAATAGGAAAACATTTCAGCACTAGGGAAGTAGCAGCTGATTTCAAAAACTTATATGAAAATAATTTATCATACTCTGCATCCTTGTAACTTATTGATGATGGGCACTAAATAAACATTTGTTTCAAATTACTGGTTTGGGATATTTGGGGCTCACTCTTAATGAAAAGTAATAGACCGTAACCTAGTGGTTTTAACAAAATTAATTGTCACTGGACTATTTTGCCATAACCTTTTATTTTTATTTATTGCAATGTTGTTTATTCTATTATATAATTCGTTGAATATTAAAATTTACATTATATTAAATTTATTTCAACCGAATGGAATACAAAAAGAAGGATTCCATGAAGTTCATGTCAGCATATCTCATTAGTTATTAAATATTTTATGAAAAATATTGTTTTATTATCAATGTCAGATTTATTAACCATAACCATATAATAAATGGTTTCCAAATAAGTTGGCTTAGTCTTTTTTTTTAATTGTTGGAAAACTATGATCTGTTAAATCTTTTCTTTTTTACTCTCCGTCCAATTAATTTGTCAGTTATCATCTATCTTTTGATGAATATGAACTGTTGTAATAAATTAAAGATGAATAAAACCAATGCAAACCACTACTGCGCATTTGTTTTTATTTGGTTTAATCAGCAGTTTCTCCATTTACCGCGATATTTTATAATGTTGCTCACTTCATGCTCCAAGCAGCGACAAAGATGCATACACTTAAGTTTCCTTAATTTTTATAAACTTTTAATTAGAACGCCGTGGGCTCAGACCTGTATAGACCAATGGCTGATGTTGGAGAAGACTTTTTCGTCTGAAAAGATTATCTTTTTCTATGAATAATTACAAAAGCCATAGTAAAATTTAATGTGGTGTTAATATATACTTGAAAGTGCCCCTTCATGGTACTGTATTGACTGATCATGAAGAGCTGTGTCCTGCACTTGCGGAAAGTAAGAACGGGGTCAAGATTTTCGAATGTTGTCTTGCAGCATCTATTAGTGATGAACCCTATTCTGTCCCCGTTTTTTCTTGTTTTTTTTTTGTTTTTTTTTTTTTTTGAGTAGTGTTTAACGCCCGTTTTTACTACTGAGGCACCACAGGCGGAGGACACTGGTGATACATGAGATGAAATGATAAATTGGGAAAGGATTTTTTATTTTAAGGAAGGAATCGTTCCAGGCCTAAGTTTAGGTACCTCCCCGGCATTTGCCAGTTATGAAGACTGAGAAAACCTAGAAAAAACCCCAGTCAGGGAGGACGGTCCTGGCGGGATTCGAACCGCAGACCTCCCGCTCACGAGTCCGTGCCTTAACGACCTCGGCCACCCGTGGCGGTACGTTTTTTCTTGTGAAATTCCCTCGTTTTGGACACTCTTTCCACCCATTAGGTGCTGATCTTGGGTTCCCCAGCATTAGCAGCTCTCATTGTCGTGTTCCGATGCCAGCGGAGTCGTCTGCTAGAGGCTTCGTAGCGTTGGACGACCGAGCAGTAAGCCGAAGGATGCGTGGGTAGGCACTTACGTGTTGACTTCTTTGTAATAAGAATTACGGTAAAGATTACAAAATCAATAGTACGGCAAACGAGAGGCTTCTGTGAGTCCCAAGGAAAGGATTAGGATGTTGATATTGTATCAGAATGACAAGAAAATATCAAGGCAAGTTTCTCCTTGCCCCGGCTACACGTGCTTTTTTATTCACTATGTTGTGTTGTGCTCCCTCAAGAAATAAGTCCTGGGGTCTTATATAGTACTTCTGTAACTAGGGTGGCTCAAAGCAGACATATTAATCATTAAAGAGTTGCTGGCTATATTTGGAAGGTAGGTGATGGGTCTGGACATTAATGTGTCTGTGTGAGAGCAACGCAATTATACTTTTAAAATAAATATGTGAATCATTTTCGTTATTTCCTCTTATTGCAAGATTTACTATAGCGTGTCGAGATCAGAGATCGCCTTCTAATACATTTGAGATATTAAACATATCTTATGGCGCGATAAAAGTGTATAATAAAATTGGATAGATGGGATATGCACAAAATATGAAAATATCAAAGGATTAGGTAATAGACATGCGCTAGAGTTTTGAGGGAAATTGGATAGAAGACATGTACATAATATGGAGAGGTCAAACTCCTTCAAAACATTGCGGAAAATGAACTGCTTAGAAGGAGTGGTATCAGTGGTGTCAGTGGCGTATGTTGTAGGTGATATACCTCCCCCTAAAAGTGGAAAAAGGCATCAGATGTTTTATTTCCTGCGTGAGAAGACGTTTCATTTGCCTTTTACAAGTGCATAAACATCTAAACGTTTGTTTGTTTGGATTTACATGTTTTATCATATTACTTAGATACATTTTTCTAATGCATTATTAATTCAATCAATACATTTTATTGCTTGGACACGTCTTTGTGAACATATTATTTAGGTATTACATCAATATTCTTATTTGGAGCTGCCGTGCGCTACATCAGAATTGTTATTTGGAGCTACAGATGTTTAAATGTACGGCAGTTGATTTGTTTTTGGGTTTAAGGTTACAAACTCGGTAGTTTTCTTTTGGGGTCTTGCGAAAGGCGAGAGCTACGCCTTGGTATTGTGGCTGCGATATCTGCATCAACTATGTACCTTACTCTGTGTCTTATTCTTTCTAATAATGGTGGTTCAAAGGTTATTACCTTTCCACCATTTAGTAACATGTGAGCAGACTGCTTTACGACATGAGCAGCAACAGGAACCCACATTAGATAATACAGAGACGGAATTTGTCCTATCAGAGTGGAGCAGTTTCCATTGTTGATCATCAATGAATTTCCCACTACTTCAGCCTATGTACCTCAAATCATCCATGTATACCATAACATTTTGAAGGAGAGTATCAAATTGCAACTCTTCGAAATTCATCATCCCTTTTTTAGTCTCACAGTAGTCAAATTCTAAATCAATATAATTACAGTGTCCTTGCTAGAATTATTTCTTATAAGGAGCCTTGAGCAATAATGAGAAACTTGCTATTGTACTCTTTATAAAAATCCCCTAATCGTGTTTTTCCTATTCCCACAATTTGAACATCTCGTGCATTTTGGTCAGGGCATACTACTGTTAATGTGTTCCTTTGTGGAGTCACATATAACGCATTTATGGTTGTCTAGTTTTGACCATTAAGTTTCCTTCAACTCAATAATTTTAGGTTAAAACCTCGTAATGCCACTCTGATAGGCTGTAAAAAAGGCTCCCAATCTTCATGTAAATATGTTATATGGGGAATGTTAGCCACCATATTAAACTAATTTCACCATTCGTTTATTTTGTCGACCATTAACTTTGCATAATATTGTGTCTCAGTATCCACCAAAAGAAATTCACAAATTTGGCGAATTACATACGTTATTTTTTCCTTGCAAACACATATTATTGAACATAATATTGTGAAATAAATTATTTTGTGATTAGTGAAATCGGCACGAATACAAAAGAACTGATGAAATGAAACGTCTTGTGACTGATTGAAAACGATAAAATAAGCACAGCTACAATATAATTTTTAATTGTTGAAAAGGATACAAAAAATAGAAAAAGAGTTAACGCAAGTAAGTAATAGTATAAAAGACGATTCCACCATGAACTGTTTGAGCATCACCAAGCCTCTCCCATCCGATTGAACTTCGTGTCAGAGCTTTGACCGTTATTAGGTAGTTTTAGTTCTGTTCAGTGGTACAAAACCGAGGAGTTGGACCCTTCTTTTCTAACAATATATGTTTTGTAGTTTCATGTTACTGCACAGAGTCTGCTGATGGTTTCATCTTAGAAACGTCCCATTTTCTTTTCTGAACTGTGCAGGTTCCGTAATTTGTCCAGTCACTCATTTAATTTCTTTCTATCTGAAGCAAGAAGGAACTTTTTAGGTTAAACTAGCACCACTGTCTACAAGTTGTCAGCAAATTGAGCAGGATCATTTTTGTATGTTCTTCTACGGTCCGTTGCCGTGCTGTAGTTTCCTGCTCTCAAAGCACTTAATTCCAAACTAGTTAAGGGTTGCCTTCAAACTCTGACAACACCTCATGACGTTGAGGTGGGTGCCTGACCAGCATGGTATAGAGGGAAGTGAAAAAGCATATGTGTCAGTCAAAATATAAGCAAAGAGAGTTTATTACAAACATTAGGCAACTTAAATTGGCAAATCAAGTGATAGTGTTTCAAGGACTTTCTCAGAAAAAACAACCAAATATCACTCATCAACTAGATAAAAAAATTGTCTTACATCAACAGAAATGTAAGTCTTTAGCTCGATACTTCCGGAAACACCTTGTCATCAAAAGATCACGTTTTGCGTAACTGGATGTAGTCTACAAATATATTACATATGCCTGTTTTGCGCAAATGTAACATGGTACTCTGGCGCCAGACTGGAATTGTTTAGCTAACAACGGTCTACACCACTCACACAGGTCGACTTAAGTTTTTTAATCTTACTCATTGTTCCAACTCAGTGATTATTAATGCAACTGAAAAGCATAAAAAGCATAGTAGCGCTTTAGATATGTGGTTCATGCGATGAACGTGATTTTGGTTTTCTGGAGGCGTAGAAAACGCAAATTTTAAAAGTATAATCTAGCAAAAATCAAAATATAAAGCATAAAAGCATAGCATATAAAGTAAAGTGTAATTGTTTGTAATTAGCTGCCTGCTTAATTGTTAGTCCCAAGTATTATTTTCATTTCTAGTAACAAAGAATGAAATTGTTACTTTTCCCTTGTAACACTGACAAACCAGAGTATTATGCTTTTCAACAATTTAAATAAAATAAGCAATGAAATATCTGCTCTGTGAGAAATAATTAAAAGCATATTACAGAGTGTAAAGTTAACAACGGCAACGGCTTTGGTCAATGCACACTCTGAACAGAGCAGCTCACTTTTGTTGAATGCGGGCATGCCAAAAACATCGATAAGTGCAATGTGCAGGACTTGCGAGCTCCATTGGTGTTGAGTTTTGTAAAGAAGTTCATTGCGCAAAAGCTTGTGGAATGTTTTGAGCATAGATTATGGAAAAAGAACGACGGTCCTACCTCCAAAAAGAGCAGTATCATACCTGCAATATCGCAGTATGTGGAAGATTTCAAGGCAAATGTGAAAGAAATTCTGCTAGTATTTCTGTTATGTCTTCCAAATGAGTGATTTTGTCAGTGGATAGCAACTGCTACATGTGTGAAGCTTGCTCCTAACGAAACCACTCTGAGATGATACCTATCTAGATACTAGTGCGCTGAAGAGGATTTCTAGGTAACAGTAAAGAATTGTGTATTTAATGGTTCATGGAACAACAGATTTAACAGTCGTACGTTGGTAAAAGTGTTCTCGCCCCGCTGGGTGACATGAGTGAAAACCTCCCTTTGTGAAAACTAAAATATATCAGTCAACATTGCAATATTCATGTAAGAGTTAATTCAAAAGTTGATTCCTTTAGCTCAACGGTGTTCACTGAAGTAGTTTTCTTGTTTTAATAATGTACAGAGCACTCGAGCATACGCTTTCTCCAGCAGGCGACTCGCTGGATTTGTACCAGCTTTTGCATTATATCTATTCGGTTCGTGTATTGGTGCCGCAAATTACTGATGAAAGCAGGAGTATTGTTTCTACTTCCAATCCCTTAAATAACTCGGTGCTATCGACCCCTAATTAGGTCAGGAAAGTATCATACATCTTTTTACTGTAGTAAAACGTTGGATCAACCAAGAAGATAAAGAAGGTGAGTTGTTCTGTGAGTATGTGCGAATTCATGTAGGTACTCTTGTCATAGGTAAGGAAGAACTCTAGTGGAAGTGTCATTTTCCTAATTAGCACTTGGAAGTGATCGCTTCAACATATCCTCAAGAGGATAGATGTGTTGCTTTATCTTTAAGAAAATACCTACTTACACACCAGCAGTGCAAGGAATGAGATATAAATAATAAAAAAATAAACCAATAGGTAATTCCTTTATAGTAAATTTTAAATTACTTTTCATTGTTATTAATTGTTGATGGACTTTTAAAATTAGATTTAATGTAATATAGTTTTGGCTTTTTCTATCTTAAGTTCCTTTTAGCAATCAAAAGTGCACCCGCAAAGAAGTCAAAAACGCACATTTTAACTAAACAGAAGTGCATTAATATTTCCTTGATTCTTCAATAGAAAAAAAAACGGCTCTCAAGTAAATCACAGCTAAGTAAACTTGTTTTGTGCATAATAGTTCTTTTAGCTGAATAGCTACAGCAGTTTCCAATGTTAATTGTCAATGAATTTTTCCACTACTTGTACCATGTGGTCTGCGTACCTCCAATCATTCATGTGTCCCATAATATTATGATGGGGGAGGGTATCTAATTGCAACTTCTCGAAATAAAGCATCTGGGTTTCACAACAGTCAAATTCTAAATGTAATGGAGGTACAATATTCTTATTGGAATTATTCGCCAAAACGGAGCCTTGGAGTATCTTGCTACTAGACTTTTTATAAAAATCTCTTAATCGAACTTTTCCTGTACCTTCAATTTGAGTATCACGTGCATGTTGTTAGGGCACACTACAGTCAATGTTTCCCTTTCTGGAGTTACGCACAACCATTCATTGTTCTTTAATTTTGTTCTTTTAATTTTTGTCTTCAACCCAATTATCTTTTGAATGCCACTGTGATGGGCTATAGTAGCTCAGCCTCCCGTACACGTTAGTTGTGCGGGAAATGTTTGCGTACATTTCGCTAACTTTCTTACATTTGTTTATTTTGCCCACCTTAACCGTGCATAATGCTGTGTCTCAGTATCCATCAAAAGGAAACCATGTGTTGCCAAAATAAATCTGACTTTTGTAACAGGCTTGTCTACACGTATTGGCATAACTACACGTTATATTTAAGATGGCTGCTTAAGGGTAGGCGAATTACATATATTAGTAAACTTTTCTTTACAACCACCTGCAGATTAAATGTTGATACGGCAGACCCAGGGGGATGGGTAAAGATAGTTCACTTGGAATTAATTATTGACTTTCCTTTAGGGATTTAATTATTTGAGAAGACGATATTATGCGAAGCTCTATTATGCCCTTCTGTGCATTCAAAACTGCTTTTAGTACCATTTCATAACATTCCTTACATTCTGTTATAGCGTGATCTAGGCGAGCGATGTGGCTTCGTAAACTTCTCTTGAAACGTTATCACCTTGCTTTCTGTGTTTCGTGAGCTTTGTTAAATTGGCTGAGGCGCTTTTCATTCTCATTTACTTTTTTTGTTTGTTTATTTATAGTGCTTAGGGTCGACTTAACAACCGTCGTTTGCTCTTTGGTTAACTCAAAAGATATAATTGTTCCTCCTCTAACTGAATTATTCTATTTGCATAGTAGGGCGCATCGTCTTCATTTACCTCCACGGGTGGCCGAGGTCGTTAAGGCGTGAACTCGTGAGAGGGAGGTTTGGGGTTCAAATCCCGCCAGGACAGTCCTCCCTGACTGAGGTTTGATCCGGGTTTTCCTCAGTCCTCATAAATGGCAAATGCCGGGGAGGTACCCTAAACTTAGGTCTGGAACGTTTCCTTCCTTAAAAAAAATCCTTTCCCAATTTATCATTTCATCTCATGTATCATCAGTGTCCACCGCCTGTGGTGCCTCAGTAGTAAAAACGGAAGTTAAACACTATTTATTCGTCTTCATTTAAAGTGCCGAAAAGAACTTCACTAACTTCTTCTCCTATAAAATTTATTAGACCCCCTTTATTTCTATTCTATGTTCCTCTTATCTCTGTTAGCTCTTTTATTAATTCCCTATATTCATCGAGTTGCTTAATTTTTCATTTTGCATATCTTATGGAAGGGGATGCAGTCTATGTCCTTGCAATTACTTACAAACCTTGTTCACCATTCTAGCATATCTTGTTAGTTCATTGAAATTTTCACTGCCCCTTGTAAGATTCAGATCAGTTGCCAAATTCCATTCCGCGTTAAACAGTTGTGCGTCTCTTATAGTATCGCAATAGAGACCTGGAGGCTGAGAATACTTCTCTACAGTAATATCCATCGTTTCAGCGATGGTCAACCACTGCAAGTGCGAACAATAGCCCTTCGAACGCCATCTCTGCATCCAAATAAAGAATGATGGAGTGTATTGAAATGTGCTTTCATAGTCTTGTCTCTTTTTATTCTGGTTTCCACATTTACTACTTGAACGCTTATTGTTTCATGTAGTTCTATCTACTGAGGATCGCCCTCTCCTTACACTTTCATCAAAGAGTAAAACCCTATCTCTTTACTGAGAACGAATTGTCTTACGACGGTTTTGACCTACTATTTCGTATTTCTTTCCTCACAGATTTTTAGGTTTTCTCTAGTTTTAGCAAAGCAAGTCTGGAATCTGGATTTCAGTTCCTGGATATAGCTTTCATAATTGTATTCTATCTCTAGAGGTTGTTTTTGTAATAAGCACATTTCTTTTCCCAATCATTAGTTCATGTTGTGGAAATTCTGTAGCTGTATGGGGTGTTGTATTAAACAAAAAGGTTGCGTATGGAAGCCATCTGTCTCAATCTAAAATAACGTAGATATTCCAGCAGAACGCGATGCTTTCGCTCTAAGGCACCGTGATAAGCCATGGTGTTTATCTTTTGAATTTTTAGCAACTTCACACTTTCTTAATAAAATCGCTTATGAAATTGGATCCTAAATCTATAAGAACTATTTGTGGAATACCAAACTTTAGCATAATCTGCTCTACGAAAACACGATCTATCTTCTCTGGATCCTGTTATACTGTAGGACATGCAAAAGTATTTTTTAAAGTTCGTCGTAGTTTGTCATGACATATGAATTTCTTTCTTCAATTGGGGCAGGGGACCTACTATATCTAGAGAGCATTTATCGAAGACTGCTTCCAGAGTAGATGTGATTTCTAGCGGCATTCTTTTTTTTTTATTGTGTAATTTTGTTTTTCTGACATTTTCATATTTACGTATATCTCGTAATCCTCGTGCCCCGTTCATATCGGGTTATATATCTCTTAAGTCTCTCTATTGTTCTCTGCAAATCTAAATGTTCTCCTAAGAGATATTAATGCATTTCTTTTACAATTTTGGATTACATCTTTGAGGTTACATACTTAGTACGTCAGTATTTGTGTTACAAGAACTTTTCTTATAGACTACTTAGTGGTCGTATTCCTCTAGGTGTGCTCTCTATCTCATGATTATGGATTTAGAGTCATCTACTTTAAACATGCATGTTAAGGGACAATGACCTGTGATGACAATAAACCTTTTGCCTAATAAATAAATCTAAAATATCTACATTTCATACAGTACCTAAGGCCTCTTTTACTGTGGTAGAATAACTTTTCTCGGCTTTATTTAGTGATCTGCTGTATATACAAGTGATCGAACCTTGCTAATCCTTCATTGACTGAGAGCGGCTCCAGTGCTTCATTACTGAGTCCATTGTTAAGACGAAGAGTTTTGCAAAGTCCGGAAACTGTAATAGTGGTTCTGAGATCAACATTTCCCTAAGCTCATTAATTGCCTGTCCTCCGGTTCAGTCCATCTGTATGTGGTGTCTTTTATCAGTAGTTTCTTCATTGAGACTGCGATTTTACCATAATTGTGAATAAATCTTCTGCAATAGCCTCGCATTCTTAAAACATCCTTTCAATTATTTGGTAGTACTTGGTAAGGAAAACTTCATTACAGCTTTAAATTTCTTTTATTCTGCTTCACGCCATGACCTAAATATGCCAAATTTTGCTCTATGAATTCTCATTTTTCTGGTTGTAATTTCTGAATCTCTGGAATGCTTATGTTAACTTCTCATTGTGTGACTCTAACGTCTCTACGAATATGTCATCTAAATAAACCAAACATGTCATACGTTGTATACCAGTTAGTAAATTATTCATCGGTCTTTGGATGGTAGCCGGTGTCCATTTCAGACTGAATGACATTCTCTTGTACTCATAATGTCCTTCCTGCGTGCTGAAATTAGTCTTTGATTGGTGTTCTTTTTTACTGAAATCTGTAAATAATCACTCGCACAATTTATGACGTAAAAGATCTGGAATTATAAAAAGTGTTTAGTACATCTTCTATGAAATATTGAATAGAAATTCCTTATGGTTACTTCATTCAGTTTTCTGAAACCTACGCATATTCTCCATTTCTTTACACTGGAGAGTCCAACTTTTTAGGTACCACTAAAATTAATGAGTTCCAAAGACTCTGACCGTATATAATTATATTCCTGTTCTGCTCTATCTGGCTTTTAACTCTTCCTTTGCATTTCGGGGATTCTACACGTTCTAGTATTTATGGACCTATTGGGGTCAATGCTGGAAGTTGGTAAATCGAGCTTTGATAATCATTCCTCGCAATCTTTCTGTAACCTTGGCTTCCATGATTGGTTAAATTATTAGCTATTTCCGCTCATTTTCTTGTTCTATTTACTACAGATTAACTGTGGGAATTTGCTACGTCTTCTTCCTAGCCTGTAGCGTCATTTTTCTTGCTGGCTTGCTTTTTTTTTAATAGTGTTTAACGCCCGTTTTTACCATTGAGACACCATAGGCGGTGGACATTGATGATACATGAGATGAAAGGATAGATTGGGAAAGTATTATTTATTTTTAAGGAAAGAAAAGTTCCAGATCTAAGTTTAGGGTACCTCCCCGGCATTTGCCATTTACTAGGACTGAGGAAAACCTGGAAAAAACCTTAGTCAGGGAGGACGGTCCTGGTGGGATTCGAATCTCAGATCTCCCGCTCACGAGTCCACGCCTTAACGATCTCGGCCACCGCGGCGGTGCTGACTTGCTATCGAATCTTATAACATCTAGTGGAATCGTAATATATCAAGATGTATAGTCTATTACAGCCGAACAGCGTTCCCGAAGTCCCTACCTAGTATTCCATCGTATTCAATTTCTATACACTTATTTAGGGAGAATGAATGTTTTACTTCATTGTTTCCTAAACTTACTTCTGGTTCAGCTGTCCCAGACATTTTCTATTGCGCGAATCTCAATTCGTCCTCCTGGATTATATGGTATTCCTGATTGGAGCATTGCATGCTTTACTATTGAAGTGGCTGCACCAGTGTCTGCTAGAAAATTAAGTTTTCCAGATTTTGCTTACTATTTTTTCCAATGTTACTATATCTAGCCCAACGTCCCTTTTCTTTTCTTTTTCTTTTTTTCATTTTTTTAATGGTGTTTAACGCCCGTTTTTACTACTGAGGCACCACAGGCGGTGGTCACTGATGATAAATAAGATGAAATGATACATCGGGAAAGGATATTTTTTAATGGTGTTTAACGCCCGTTTTTACTACTGAGGCACCACAGGCGGTGGTCACTGATGATACATAAGATGAAATGATACATTGGGAAAGGACATTTTTTAAAAAAAAGGAAGCTTCCTCTTCGGTACCTCGCCGGCATTTGCCATTTATGAGGACTAAGGAAAACCTGGAAAAAATCTCAGTCAGTGAGGACGATCCTGGTGAGATTCGAAACCCAGACCTCACGATCACGAGTCCGCGTCTTAACGACCTCGGCCATCCGTGGCGCTATTCATTTTCTAGTTACTCATCGCTATTCTAATGCACCCTGTTTTTCTTTTATTCCGTGCTACCGGAAATATATCATTTATATTTTACCATTAGGAGTCCTATTTCTATTACTTGCGAAACCGTATTGCACTTCATTATCATTACTTTGACTAGAAGTGAGGATAGAACTTCTATAACTGCTACCAACGGTTTTCTTGCACTTGGTTGCCATACCCTGCACTTATAGCCACTGCAGCGAGGTGGCCATTTCTCCCGCAACTATAGCATTAACAGCTTTTACTCTACTTTTCGCAAACTTCTTGTTATCTCGGATGCGGATTCCTTTGAAACACCTGCTGGTATTAAGGCCCAGCTTGCTACATTTTCTTTTTCATCTAGCTGCATCTGCAGTTCAGTCTATTCTGATGGGAAGCTGTTTCCACCTGCAGTCTATTCCAATGGGAGGCTGTATCTACTTGCAGTCTATTCTAATGGGCGGCTGTATCTACCTGCAGTCTATTCTAATGGGAGGCTGTATCAACCTACAGTCTATTCTAATGGGAGGCTGTATCTACCTGCAGTCTATTCTAATGGTAGGATGTATCAACCTACAGTCTATTCTAATGGGCGGCTGTATCTATCTGCAGTCTCTTCTGGTGCGAAGGCGCCCTGACGGCTGGACTTCTATCTCTTTACGAGAGGATAGCGCTCTCCTCTTCCAGAGTAACTCTATGGCGGTCGACAGCAGACTTATATTATTTGGATCCTA
This sequence comes from Metallyticus violacea, assembly GCA_030762175.1. Lineage (NCBI taxonomy): Eukaryota > Metazoa > Arthropoda > Insecta > Mantodea > Metallyticidae > Metallyticus > Metallyticus violacea. The sequence continues at coordinate 68,616,314 of CM060832.1, forward strand.
TCGTTGTTTATACCATGTATAAGGAATGCCTTGACTAGTTGTCTGATCAGACTCACCGCGTCAGGCAGACCTTTCTCATCGCATATACGTTTTGCCGACTATCTTAAATTACTCTGCATAGTATCTATGCGGCTAGCCCATGAGACAACATTTACATTATTTTCTTATCTAGCAGTAGACATTTTGCATGTAATCAGTTGTGCGCTTAATCCTATAATTTTCTCTTTAAAAGTCCGTTTACTTGCTTCCACAAATAAGTGAGATTCCTCACTATTAACTTTGATCGGGCGTCTCCAGCGTTCTTGGCCCTCACAAACATTAATAATGACCATTTGGTCTGGATCAACGAACTCAAATGCATCATCAACATCGTTATTTAACACTCTCGGCCTCTTCTGTTATCATCAAAAGGTGTACTGATTAATTTTAATGCTTTAGAAACACTACAGTAATGCCTACTCTGATTCACATCCTCGTATGAACTAATACTTGTCATATACGGTTGTAACAAAGGGCTACACTCTTTCAGAATTGAGCCCAGTTTACTAAGGCTGCTTAGATGCTCAGTGGTGTGTTTCTCGGCGGAGGCATCTCAGGAGGGCCTTCCACAAGCATTGTCGCTACGGATTTCCTTATTTCGTTGTCTTGTTCGCCAAGCGGCTTCTCCCTGTAGGACTGACTGCGGTTAGGACATTCCTCAGTGCTGACGCGTTTCGCTGCCTCTTCAGCAGTAATCTCGCGTCAGTGGTCTGTGCGACCAAGGCGCGGGCTTCGTGATGTCTGTCTGCGGTTACAGTCGCTAGGTGCAAAGATTGGTGCTTTGTAACATCGTCAACGCCGGAGGGCTATAGTAGAAGTTCAGCTTACGAGGCGACAATGTCTTCATCATAGTCGCGAAGAGGTCAAGACAGTACAATCGATGGGAACACAATTTACGCTGAAAACAACCGACGATGACATAACAATTGTCGGTGAATAATCGACGGTGATATTCCCACACTTGACACCAAAAGTTAATGTCGTGTCCCGGTACCGGAGGGACGGCTGCTAGAGACTTCATTGGCGAAGGCCGAGCCGGATCCAGGGGACTTTTGGTTGGCCGAGCTAAGGATGTGTGGACAGGTTGGTCACTTTAGTGGTGAAACACAAGTCGACTTTCTTCAAATAAAAGTTTATTTACAATAAAGTAATGGAAGAGATTATAAAACGAATAGTAAGGCAAATGAGAAACTTCGCTAAGAATTTTCTAAGTCCCAAGGAGAGGATTCAGGATGTGATACTTAAGTATCAAATTGACAAGGAGTATCAATCCAAAAAAGCTCCGTAGATAGGCTGACACTTAGAGGTTTATGTACTGCAACGTGTTGTGCCCCTGATAAGTCCTTTCTGATTTTTATATAGTCCTTAGTACAACAAGGATGACTTGAAGCACACCTATGAATAATTAAGAGTGTCTGGCTACTCGAACTGTTTGAACTTGGTGAATGGCTAGCTCTACTGCGTAGAATGTGGGTGCGTTGAGCTTCAATGGTTTTTATCGGAGAGTCTGGGGTGAGACGTTGAAGAGAGATGACGCAAGAGCATCAACTCTGTGGTGGGCCACCTTTGAGAACGCAGGAAATTATTTATTATGTCATTAAAGTGATACAATTGAATTTAATAGTATTCGTGTTTCCGGGTAGTATTTAGTTCCATTCTTTCCTGGTTTTTATTTGGTTTTTGGTAGGGATATCCAGTATATACATGAATTTTTAAGTGATATAAGCTAGCCCCGTGTCCGATTGTGTGGTGATGAAATGGGTGAAGGATGAGAAATAAGCAGGTGGCTCATATTCAGGTCGTGAGATATTGGTGCGGGGCGCCGGGTATGTTGGCGTGCGACGTCCATTGGTAGAGGTACCGGGGTTTGTGTGGTTATTTTTCTTTTTACCCCCCCTATATTTACTATATTTTAGTATTTTGTGCAGATTGTTAAATCTTGTAATGGACCGAGATATGGCGTAAGAGACGTCATTGACTAGTGTTTCTCCATAGTGTCCCCTCGTATTAGTTGTTTTTCCAGTTTTTTATAACAAATTTTGGTTTAAGTTACTTTGGGTTATTGTATATAACTTAAATTTTGGCTGTTGGTGTGCGCCCTTTCTTCCCATTTCTTCCTTATTGCTTTTCTCCTTTTTCCCCTTTCTCCTTCTTTGATCTTCTAGTATTTACGTTTCCTCTTTCCGTTTTTTTTATTAACTCTTGTTAATACAATCCTAAACGATATTAGTATTCTTCCTTCCATATATTTCCTACTCTCTTTTCCTGTACAGCTCTTCCGGAAAAAAAAAAAAAAAAAAAAAGGATTATAGAAGTATAAAACAAGAGACATGATTCAAAATAGGTTTACAACATTGTTCGTTAGCTGTGTTTAGTCATGATTAACTGTTCCATTTCAATTAGGCTTCATTCCGAAAATCTTAAACCATTCAAAGCAGATAGTCCTGGCAAGCCAATTAAAATCTAACGGACAGGTATTTAAGTTTGCTTATTCATACTAAAGGCTGCAAACAACAACGCGCAATTTTGTTGCTATTATCAGTATTTTCTGCAACGCTATCAAAGAATAGTTTTTATATTTCTCATTTAGTTCCTGCATTACCTCATAAAACTGCTTGTTTGTTCTTCATAGTATTTTATATTTCTGTCAGATATTCGTCTACGGGCATAATTAAGAAACAATTATAACCATTTATTGCTGTAATACATTGAGATTTTCACAATTTAGTTTGTAATATAACAGCACATTTATATACAATTTTCATAATTTGATATTCAGAATATTTTTACCATGCCTAGAAGAAGGAATAAGGTTTTAATATGCTAGTTGGCTTAGTTGTAAAACGTAACGAGGAAAATTCACCTTAAGCACTATTGTTTTTGTGGCAACGGTAATGCGTCACACTTTGTGACATAAATTATTGATTTGCTCAAATTTAATCCTGATTTGTGATTTGCATGGGCCAGTGATGAGCTACTGTTAATTTTTACCCTGATTTTGACACGCGCTTTTTTTTTTTTTTTTTTCCTGAATGAATATTGATCTACTGTTTTTTGTGTAGTACCAGGCAGATTACATTTGTTCAATACGTAAAAGGGGAACGGATAGTTTCCGTTTGGAAACGAGTACGTATTGTGTTCGGTAAAGTTGCTTTAATGTAAGTGGCTATGCTGTGGTTAAAAGCAATGAAAAACTTCATGGTTTTGCTGGGCATGGTCGCTGATATGGGGAGTGGCGATGCAAATGTTAAAGCAACTTTGATTTCGTATATATGTTTTATGGTCAAATGTATGTTCACCATAGTACCTGTGACATACTCGTTAATGCTATGATTGGATGATGAAGTTTAAATGGATCGACAAAAATGTTGTGACATCATTGTTGATGCAGTGTTTCCAGGATGTTAGTGTGTATGTGTTACTGTGAAGTGTTGCAGTGGCTGGTAGCCAAGAAAGATATTGGTAGTCATGTATCATGGTGATATTTTGTAATTTATACTGCTACAGTACACACTTATCATTTATTGTGTCATTATGAGTTTGATTCTTTGTGACACGGACATTCCACGTATTTTCAGCTTCATACCAATATCAGGTAACGTTGACAAATGCACAAATGATAGGATCCAGAAGAAAGAAAAGTAATGATGATGACACATAGAAAAAGAAACTATACAATTAGTTATACTGTTCACTTTTTGTGATAGATTGTTACACTGCATGTAGTACTTCGATCTGAAAGTACCTTTACTATATTGGGTATTACGTGTGTTGGTTGTTTTGGTTTGAATTGCCAGTAGGTAGTAAATAGTGGACTGTTCAGAGTTGCACTTATTTTTATTTGGAGTACTCATAGTAATTTTGTGACCTATTTGTGTTTGTGGGCAAGAACACGAGTGCAAATTACGAGATAAGGCCGATAATTTTTATAGTAGAGAATGAGAAATAAACGAGTGGCTCATATTTAGGCCTTGACAATATTCCAGTTACAATAACGTGGTAATACAGGGACATTGACATTTTTAGCTTGTCTTCAGTTTATTTTTAGTTTTACATTGGAGTTAATGAAGAAACAAAATTATTACAAATTATTAAGAAATTCACTTTCAAAACATATAATTATGATATAATAATTTAGTTAATTTGGTTTTGAATTAAATGTTTTTCAAACTCAAGGACTGGCAAATTTATAAACAAGGATATGTTACTACGAAAAAAATATTTTTGTCGTAGAAGCAAAAGCTTAATAAATGAAAGTGTTTCATAAAATAAATGAAAGCTCAGAGTGATAGAGATGTTGGTACTGTTATTAAAAATTGTGAAAAAATCATAGGTTTTAATTATAAAATGCCTTCAATGACGTAACAGCTCTAGCAGTAATGACCACGAGGTTTCGCATTTATAAAATAAAATCTTTAATATATAATATTTGACTTGTATACATTTTCCCCTTAATATTCCATTTGCAGTAAAACAAATTATGCGTTACTATTGAAAAGCATCTGTATAACACTGAATATTATGCAACGAGTTTCCTTTAAAAGAAATGCGTTCAGCGCTAGCTGTCTAAATAATTATAATTATTACTCGTATAATTTTAAAAAGAATTTTTCGAACTTAATTTGAGTTTTTAAAATACTTAACCATTATTAAAAAAAAAAAAAAAAAAAAAAAACTTGCAGGGAGATTTATAATGTAGAGACAATGAACCGTAGTTCTTTCAGCCTCCTTTTATCCTGCTAATGGGAAGTTACAGGAATTATTATCAATTATTGATATGCCTTACGCAACAATCATTACAGTATATTTAGTTACATTAATTTAATTTTTATTTTGCAATTAGCTTTATATCTTACAATTGTTTTCATTTTACAAAACGTGAACACTGATTACTTCTAAAATACTAAGCGAACAAGAACAGGACAATTTCTATCGTGTGTGCCACATGTTAATATAATAATCTGAAACATTGTGTTATTATGTACCACCACCACCACTACTAAGAACAACAACAACAACAACAACAACAATAATAATAATAATAATAATAATAATAATAATAAATAATAATAATACTTTTGATTTTCTAAATAATAGCCTGTTAATAAACAATTGCAAATATCTTTTAATTTTAGAGAAACTGAAATCTCTAATAGGTAGAATTAAAAAATAAGCAGAAATAGGAAAAGCTGAATTGTGTGTATTTCAATCTTAATCTGAAATATGGTGACACGAAAGACACAATAATAATTAACAACAATTAATTATTTACGCTTTCATGGATATCAGGCGTATTTATTAAATAGAAATGAAGCATTATACGTCAATAGGCCTAAACGTATCAACGATGTTATCCAATTTCTTCCAGAAGGCTCAACTGAGGTCATAGCTTCGTTGCAGTTGAATAGGTCGCCTGGAAATTAATATTCCGGGGCTAGTGAGAGATTAGTTGACTATGGTTTTCCAAGTGATGAATGGGCCGGCATAAGCGCCTAATGAAGCTGAAGTAACTGACGACTCAAATAAGCTACTAGTAAGCAGCGTTCGTTTTATTTACGGACGCTCTTTAACTAATCAAGTCATCAGCGTCCCATTCAATTCAGGGAGTGAAACGGTCGATAAATTTTACTCAGAGGCCTCTTTTTTTAGACTTGAGGTTCTTTTGCCTGCCGTAAATCTAAGGCATGGAACCCACGGCTTTACTTCCCTTCCGAAGGAAACCATACTTAAGATTTTTTATGTCCGAAAAAAAATTCGTCGATCCTGGCCGGCATCGATCGCGATCTTAGATACGAGGCGAGATTACCACTACACCACTAGGACCGACGTAGAACTACTAGCAAGAAAACTGATGCCCTGTAACACAATATTATTGGAAGCAGTGGAAAAACGAGAAAACCTACATCTGCAATACCCTAATCTAAAAAAAAAAGTTCCACATATATGTGTGAATCTGAATTACAGCAATAAGTAAACATATATATATATATATATATATATATATATATATATATCTGTGTGTGTGTGTGTGTGTGTGTGTGTGTGTGTGTGTGTGATATACTTATGCGTATTATATGCAATTTAAATGCGTATATGTGAATGAATCGTTTTGTGCCTTCCCATTAATTCAAAAAAGTTTGGCCAACCGATTTGAACTTTTATAGAGCAAATCTTTAGACCAGCAAAAATATACACTATTTTCAAATGGACAAGCAACTCTTTGCTTCCTTCCACCTCTCCTTTTTAATGTATGAAAAATTGAACTTCTACTTCGTGGATTAAACAATCATAAGCAAATCGCATATCTGTTCTCTGAAACAAAGCTGATATTTTAGTAGTACGACTTATCCTCCGGTTTTCCTTGACTTCATTTCCTAAAAGAGTAGAGAGGAACAAAGGGATGGCAAATCCCTAGGCTTTACTTCAATGAAATATATTTGGAGATTTTTTGGGATGTTCTAATCTTTTTTTTTTTTTTCCCAGTGTTGAATCATTGTGCACCAAATTGCACAATTGCTCTTTAGAATCTTGAAGAAAATTTAGTTTTATAGCGTATTTCCTCGTGCCCAGAATCTCTAAGGATTGGAAAATCCGATGTTTTCAATCCTAAAAGTTTAAACATTTCTCTCTTAGGTACGCGAAGTAAGAACAATTATGATAGTTTTTTTCTTCCTCTTCCGTTGAAATCATCACCCTTGATTTTAACTCCCTAAGAACTGAATATTGTATGCAGACACTGTTTTGGAAGATGCGACCGACTTGGGCCCCAACAGCTTTCCTAGCTCTTGAAAACCGCAGCTAGGGCATCGTGAAATAATTCTAAATATAATGTAAATATGCTTGAAGGCATGCTCAGAAACTTTAAAGGGAAAGTGAAAACTCTTCACCACTGCGACCATGTTGAGATAGCGTGTGCGGTGTTCCAGCGAAATAGTGGAAACACACCTTCCTGTGATGCAATTTATATTTGTCGAACTTGAGTAAACTTTAGTGAGTGAGTGGGGATTTTCTACCCGTAATGTCATTCTCTCATTAAAAGTAGTGCGATTGGCTGTCATTAAGTTTAAATAACCGTTTAATTTTATTAGTAGTATAGTTTTTGTTGTTGTTGTAAATATGAATAGTGTTTCACATTCTAGTTATATTATAAGTTAGCGCGGTGAAAAAGTGTTGAGTAAATGAATCTACTCTTTTATTTAAAGTAGAAGAAATGTCATCGTGTTTGTTTCACGCTGCAAGATTTGTTACAAAGGTTCATCAAGTAAATATATTTTACGACCTCCACCAATGTCAATAAAACACAAGGAAAACACTTCTAAATGTTTTGTGTCTGTCACTTTTCGAATGATTGCATTAAAAAACCGATTTGTGATTGAAGGTAAGAAAGTCGAAATCCCCAGGCAATAGTACAAAGTTTTATTTCGTTACGAATTGTGACACTTAAAGCATATGGTCAATGTTCTTCAAAATACGTTGTGATGATCGTAAATAGACTTTAAAATATATTAATTCAATGTACTGGTGTACACTACAGGCAATGCAAACTATTTATTAGTGCACGGACAGGCCATCCCTAACGTTTATTTTTTATTCTAAAATCAATCTCATAAGTATTAATACATTTGAAAAATGCCCTCCGCGTCGGTTTTCCGCATATTTCCATTGCGTCACGATGAGAGCGGTTACCATTTGAAAAGCCAATGTCATCTGACTGTGATGCAATTTTCATTTCTAGTAAACAGGTTATGCATAGCGTGTGTTGCGTTTGTTATTGTAGTTTACTATGATTTTTCCTGATTGCCCCTTAATAAAGTGCAAAATGTTAGGAATGTCACCATATAATGTAATAAGCGATAAAACCCAAAGTTAGGTTTTAACAGTGAACTTAAAGTGCATTATTGTTTTGACAAAACTAAAGTCTTGTTTTATTCTCTGAATAACTTTTAGGTTAGTAAACAATGGCGCATATTGTCTGCAACACAGGTCTCAATGTTGCCGTTCCTTATCCTTCACTTCTCTCAGAGTAAAGAAGCCGCTGTGTATCCGCCGTACTATCTGAGGTGTCGGATTAAGATAAGCAGCGATGATCTGTTTGCGGAGGAAGTTTTGTGGCCTTTGCTGTAAAACTGTACTTTTAGGTGTCCTCATAGAAAGAAATCTACGAGTTTGAGGTCCTCCCAATGAGGAAGGCAGGATATAGGCCCGCCGCTGCTAATCCACTTCCGTAGATAGGCGAGATGGAGAAAAGCCGCGCCATGAGATCATAAAGTGCGCCTTCTATTTGTAGCCACGGATTTTCTGTACAATGGGACATATCTAAAAGATGGCAGTCTGCAGGCAGTCCAAGACACGTTTTCCATTGAGATCGCCTTCCAGGAAGATGATCAGCTAAAATTCCACACAATACAGTCAGCTTGCACCGAATTTGGATATGATACTCACTGAACCATGGAGGATTGCCATCTGCTCAGGACACCATGGTGTACCGATTTAAGCCGCCAATATTGGTGAAGGTACTTTCATCTGACCAAAGATCTTGGCAGATGAAATCCGGCCATTGTTGGAGACAGCCTTTCGTTGAATTTTCTGCTAACCTTTGAACCAATTGAAGTTTGTATGTGTGCCACTTTTGTCGTTGGGGTATTCATGAATGAAGCTTAGTACTAAATCGACTGTCTGCTCATGTAGACATTTTGGTGAAATCAATTCAGAATATTTCCCTAACAACCATCGGCCTAACTCTTGGTTGCAAGAACTAGTCGTACAGCTCCGTGCGCACTATAGACTGCCAGAAGACATGGTGCAAAGGAAAACGACGTCGCGGAAAATGGTTGGTAATGTGTTCATGCAACAGAAAGGTTTCTTCCAGCCTTGCCAACCATTTGTATCATCGTTGTTAATTCTTGTCTGTGTACATCTTCGTTATATTATTATTGTAAGAAACCCGTACACAAAATCATTGCGTTTATACCCATAGGGAATATTCTGGAAATATTCTTCCACGCTAATATCATAATTTCCTCGAAACGCCTAGAAATGTAACTTAATTGCGGGGACATAAGTATGTATTTCTTGCTTAAAAAGTCGTGGGGGAAAGTGAGATTCGAATTCGAAACTTCTCCGTTAGAAACCCGACACCCTAACCATCATACACAAAGCCTAGTTATGGATCCAGAGGTCAAAGCCTCTACCCAACAGATAATATTGATATTTCTGATCTAGAGGAATTATAATTACGGAATATTTGTTTAGTATTCATATTATTAACATTATTGTACTAAATAAATAAATAAATAAATAAAATCTGTATACTCCACCCTGGTACCTGGTTACTTAAACTATGGCGTGTATATCAAAATTTCCATTTATTATTATAACTATACAATTCAATAATCATTTACTTCATTATTTTACAGATTTCCCTAATAACTGATTAAAATAATATAATAAAATAGTAAGGAATAAAAAAGGACTGAAAATAATTAAATTAAACCAAAATATAAATTTACTAAACTACTTTCCAATTTAATCTTCCAAAATCTACCAAATTAAGAATATTACTGGAAATCAGTAAGAATTGTTGCTGGTATTCTTACATTATTGTACTGTACAAATAAGCATAATAAACATACGTCTATTAGATCGATGTCACTATCAAGTTAAATGTTAATCAAATACTCTTGCCTCTTATGCGGTGACAGACCAGGAAACCAAATTTTAATAAAGGAACTGAAACGGAAGCAAGTAGTCCTAGTAAATGTAATGGTAAAATAGTGATTTTATTCTCTGTATAGCTGAATCTGCCAAACTGCATACAAAAGTAGGAAAAATTCGTGTCAGAAGCCAGTTCAAACGAAATAAATTAACTATATCACACGTACCACAAAAATGGGTCAAGTTGACTAACACTTTAATGAGAAAACTGTATTAAAGAAAAAAATATTATCGTAATGCATCGGATGCAAACTAAATTAGGAGTGGCAAAGGCTAGTATTGTTGTGTTAAAGAGCAGACCTACAGTGCCAAAATTGTAGGTAAATCAGTTAGATTTTAATTCATAACTAAGCAAGACACAAATTCTTAGTTATAGACATAACGTTAAGAGTTGCAGAAAAAATAGGAAGTGTTTGAGATATATTTCTTTTGGGCGTCCTGATGATCATAATTAAATTCCTTAAGAGTTATATGCATTGTTTGAAACATGACCGGTTACTCGATCTTGCTGTGGTCTGTTCGAAAAAAATACCGTGCGCTCAGTTTTATCTTCCCCCCGGAGTGTTTTGTCGACAGCGGATAGCCGGCCAGCAGGATCTCGATGATTAGCTGGGGAGCAAAACAAATGTCATACAACAGCTCACAGACCAATTATAAGGGGCTCATTATTTACCAAATTACCAAGGTGTTGAAACTATCGTCTTCATTCTCTACACATTTTTGGCATCGCTTTTTGCACATTGCCTTTTTAATTTATCCCAAAGTAATAATCGCAGGTATTAAATAGAGGGACCGAGGGGACCACAAATTTCTATTAATAACTCTCTCTTGTGGAAACATATCGTGAATTGCTGTCATGAATTATTCCCAGTGTCAGCAGTGAGAGAGCCCTGTTAAAAAATGTATGGTCGCGCTGTTTGTCGGTTAATTATCTGAAAAAGAGGTAAGTATGGTATTTACATAAGTAACAGAATCAACTGTATGCTCAAAAAAAAAAAATGATTCTATGAAACTTTCACCACTGAGTTAATACATATTAAACATACACAATGACACGCTATGCTGTTTTAAACGAGACATAATGCGCTTTATGCATACTGTCAGATTAAGAAACGAACAACACAACACACACCCAGGAACAGTACGACAGGGACAGTCAGCAAGATCAACAAGCAAGCATAATTGCTAGCCCCTCCAAGGCGCGGCAAAAGAGTGGGGGCTCGCCTACAGGAAAACCCCCTTGCCGCGGAGAAAGCATCATTTATCGCACGGAAGTTAAGGGACTTAAATGTCTTAATGGAAATTATGCTAATTTGCTTAAAGTGAACTATTTTGTTAATTTAATGGAACACACATACACCAGACGACTCCAAAACACAACCTGCAAACGGATTAGTATTTATATTTGTGCTGCATTTGCAAAACAGGGTTAAA